>JAMKCH010085327.1:0-51068 GCA_023653785.1 Ophioderma brevispina
AAGCCGGGACTCCTGGTTCTTTGAAAATTATTACGGACCAGGAGCAGTTTTTAAAGATTTTTGGTTCTGGTCTGTGATGACTAATAAAAAGCATTGAAACACAATTTGACAAACCTAGTATTGTTTTTAGACTTGAATGGGCCACTCTATGTTATCCTAGACACATGGACATTGCATTATTTTCAAGTGGAAGAACAATGTCATTGTACAACACAAAAACAGTGGTTGCCCGTTGCTGATATTAGGCCATGCCCTAGATTAGTCTATTTCCATCTTCAACAAACAATGCATAACAACAATATTATATGAAAATAGTCATTAAAATTCAATTAAGATGAGGATACCATAAGAAAGAAGGTGTGTGAATTATAGCACCCCTGATAAGGTAACGTTATTTACACAATTAACTAGGCAAAAAATGATCTAATTACCTAATAAAGTACGGTACAAACAAACAACTTAATTGAGCTGAAACGAACAGTATAAAAAACGAGAAAAGACACTTGAACAAAACATCCCAATCAAACAAACGTAAACAGGCAAGAACGAAAGGTGCAGGCAAAAAAAAAACTAATAAAATAAAACCGCTTTTGAAAACATTTAAAAAAGAAATGTGGTAAATTTTGTTTTTGTGTGTGTTGTTATATGCATTGCAGGAAGCTGTGAGACAAATTATTTTCTTGGTCTAACTAGCCAAAATTTGTGGAATTAAATTGGCCAAAAATTTGATTCTCTGGTATAGCTATGTGCCCCTTTTCAGACAAAAATTGCGGTTATAGATTGGGTACGACGTCATCCAGACTCTCAGGGGCAACATCAATATCCAAAACCAAACTTGATGAGACCCCCGCACCCGGGGCCATGAGCTTGAATGTCGGCACAAAACTTTACAGAATGGGGTTTGGGGACAGTGGGCGGCCGGCGCCAGGGGGGGGGGCATGGGGGGCATTTGCTAAGGTCATGCTATCAAGATGTAAAATAGATTTAAAAATCAGTTATCCCTTTTTATTATAAATGTGACACATAGCCAACAAAGAAAGATTTACAACCTTGTAAAAAGTTTTGTAATATTTGCTGTATGAAGATTAACACCATGCATGTCGTAAGGCATTATATGAATTTAACAAACTGTCCCAGGGATCAGTGCTATTAAGCGTAAAATATTAATACTGCAAAATATTAAAACACCATGTCAGAAAATATAGTAGCAAACATTCGTTCCCAGACCATCTGGTTTGAAGGTAGAACAAACACTATCATGACATTTTCCATTTTTTGGTATGTTTTAAATGAGCATGAAAAATGCCTGAAATTCTAAACAAAAGATTGAGAAATAAGCTAAATACTGAAGAAAACAGCTTTTAGTTGTTGAGAGTGGTTTTGTGTTTATTTTCCTGGAACAGCCAGTGACCCACATGCCATCGGCCCAATGGCGGCGCCAGGGGGTGCATGGGGGGCATACCCCCACCAGAAGAACAATGACAGATTTGGCAAAAAAAAAATAAAATCAGTGATTTGGGGCCAAAAATCACCAAATTTGGCAAAGATCAGCAAAAGGTTTGGGGGCAAAAATTGGTAAAATGATCGAATTTGTTGTAGAGGTTTCCACCCACGATTTGAAACTTCCCCCCCACCCTACCCCCCCAAAAAAAAATTCACTTTTCCCCCATTGCCCACCCCCAGAAAATTTGAACTGACAGGCAAGCAGTCTTGTGAAAATGGCCAAGTGTGATATCAGCGGTTTTTTCAGATCACATCACAAATTACTGCAAGCGACATGTGCTGTCGTCAAAAATGCTAAACAATACAATTACATGTTCAATATTCAACGTTTTTACAATGAAATTTATACCCTTACAATTGATATCGTGAAAAGCAGTGTTACTACATTGAAAAAAAAAAAATAAAAATAATCGAAAATGGCAATTGTTGTGTTATAACCTCTCTTTGTTAGCAGATTATTTATTTCACAAATCAGATTATAAAAGCTATTGAAAGTGGCCCTAACCAGACTTTCTAAGTTGATGGACAGCCACAGGGACCACCAAATACTAAATAACCCTCAGAGGACTTCAGTGGAAAAAGCACAAACTCTATGTTACAGGTTTATTAGTACTGTGTGAGTCATAAAAACCTAACATTCAGGGAAAGATTTTTTCTTCCAAGGTTAAAGTTTATTTTTGTTCAAGTTGCTTTGGTTGTTTACAGAAATATACAGGCTATCAGAAGATTTTATTTGGTGTCTTTCGGGCATTGGGATTCAGAAACTATGTCAATTTGCGGAGAGACATAAAAATTCAGTTTGGCACGATTCTTAGCCATTACAATGCAGGAATGACACCGAAGTGAGACCAATAACACATTATAGCAAAGGACCAAATTCACAACATGCAATTTCAGATGGTATCGATTTCTCCTCCAAAAAACATATCAGTTTGAAGAAAATGGTCTATTTTGTAACAAATTATAGCAAAATTTCTTCAAAAAAAAGTAAAATTACCATTGTTCAATCAAAAGAGTCAGTTAATGAAACACTCAATATCAAGCAAGCCATAAAACATGTCATCAGTATTTTCCCCTTCAATTTCATAGTTGACCAATAACTATTCAATACCTTTTATCCTTTCTTTTATGTTTCTTTACTGGTTCGCCAAGTTCACCATGTTCTTTTGCACTGATCTTGTTAAAACAATAATGGTCAATGTCCTCTTCCTGTATCGTCCTGTTCTGTCTTGTCGTGTCTTGTCCAGTGTGAAATTATAATCTAATCATTGTATATTAGGTGGGGTCATGCTCAAAGTACTCCAGACTTATATGCCTTCCTGCATGGATCTCATGCCATTTCAACATTCTGTATATTATTTTTCCCCCCTTAAATATGTCGATATTTATTCCAATATAACTGTAAAAATTGTATCATTATTGTAAGTATTGGGCGAATGATAATGCTAATAAAAACTTAATTGAATTGAATGAATTGAGTCATGAAAACATAATGAAACGCACAGAGATATTTGTGTACATACTCTAAGGTATTATTTTGCACAAATACAGGATACTCAGCGTCCATAAATTGCAAGAAAGAACTAAAGCGAAGTTTCTGAAATAAATCGGAAAAAAAATAAACCTTTTAAATTCCTTATCGCACTGCTGTTCAGGCGGAATGCAAAAAATTTTCGATGGTTTCACTTTTGCTCCAAAGTTTCGTTGTAGGTTAGAACCATGACATCTTGTGAACCACAGTAAAACTTTGGTCTTACACCAGCTCTCTTGAATTTCTTATTTAGGAAATTGAACATTTTTTACTTAGCATTTTCTTGTAATCTTGGGATCTTTATTTTTATAATCCTTTTTTTTTTTAAATTATTGCTTTTTGTTCAACAATAATTTGGTGTTAATGTTTGTACTCAAATAACTGCTGAAGCCCATGGTACTTTATGTAAGCGATGCATCTTTGGTTGGCTTCAAAATCGGCCAAAACAGGATTTTGAAGTCTTCAGCAAAAAGGAGTACCTTCTTTCTCCAAAGTCCAATGCACAAAATAAAAACGTTTTCTGAAGCTGTTTTATCCTTCTTTATAACGATAGCAAACATTTGAGCAAAAACAATTCTTAAACTAGTTTAATTATTTTTATTATAGATGTAGGGTTTTTTTTGATTCACCACTTGGTATATTAATCATTTATAGGTAGAATTACACACTAGTGTGTGATCCTATTCCTTTGCTTTTTTTATGGGCACTGATGAAGGGGTGTATGTGCATGTGTGTGGGGTGTGTGCAGGCCGCACACACCCCCCAAATTCCAGAAAAGGGGAAAATGGTCGATTTTTGGTCCAAATTTAGAGAAATTTTAACAAGAAGTGCACTTTTTGGCGATAAATATTCTAATGTTAACCCAGGTGAATGTCAACATGCTAAAGGCTGAGCCACAATCCTTTAACGCGTAGGTCGCTTGTCATGCCACTTCGGGGCCAGGGCTATGCAAATTTATGTAACTGATCGCGCGGCGATTGTTGTCCAGGAGAATGGCACCAAAATAAACGGCCAGTGCGCGTTTACCGCTAGTGGAAACACATCACCGCTTAAAATACGCTTTTTTGATAAAAGGAATGGTGGGCTTATATTTAGCATGGTTCAACCAGGTCAATCTGTAGTAGAACTATGCGTGACCATGGTCAAACTGTGCTTGGCCATGATTGGCCATGGTCAATCTAGGTTTGAAAAACTGGCCACCACCTATGGTTGATCATGGTCAAAGCATGCAACTGACATGGTCATACATGTAAAAATTGGACCATGCTGACATGTCACCAAAGGTGCAACATAGGGTGGGACTGTGGTGCATTCTCAAACCGATGGTGACCATGGTGATCCATGCTAGCACGGTGACATCTTAAAAAGGTCCATTTTAAGGGTTGGGTCTTTTTAAAAAAGGTTCAATTTTCCTGAAAGTCGCGTAACCCCCAAAATAAATCCCCTTATGGCCTGTGGGTGGTGTGTGTGTGTGTGTGTACTTACTGCGTGACGTGGTGGGGTTGTTGTGTAGGTATGAAATGAGCGTTGTGGGAGTTGACATTGTGGGGGTGATTTCTGGGGGAGTTATGGAGTTTTTTTTAGTACTATAGTCTATAACGGAATAAAGTAATATGATTGAGGTGTTATTCCGTAAAAGAGTAGAAAAGAGGATTTTTCTTGTTAGTAAACCTTTCTAGGCCTGCGGAGCAATCGAGCAGGCAGGCGCGTAGCCAGCCCAGTGGGTCCTGAGGGGGCAATTTCCCGATAGTTGCAATAAATTTCCGATCAAAGCAAAAATTTCCGGTTCGCAGGCAAAAGAATCCGAAAAAGGCCCGATTTAACATGAAGATCCGTTGTGTTTTCCCAATTTCCCTTCAAGATTTGTTCAGAGGGGCACTCTGCCCCCCTTTGCCCCCACTGGCTACGTCACTGCGAGAGGATAAGAAAAATGAGTATAGTTTAGTAAAAAAAAAACTGAAAAAAACTTCTTTAAAAAATGTCCTAAAATGTGTCTTTTTAAGAGAAAAAAATTTGTTACTATATAGTAACAAAATTTGTTACTATAACCCGAACTTAGTTAAAGAGTGTGTATATTAAGAAACAAAACTAGAAGAAGTGACTTTAAGAGATTTGTTTTAGTAAAACCACAGTAGTTTCGAGCAGGCTAGAAAAATGGTAGTTCGTAAAAAAAAATGAAAAATGAAAAAAAAAACTTCTTTAAAAATGTCTAAAAAATGTCTTTTAGAGAAAAAAATTGTTACTATATCGTAACGAAAGAGTGTGTATATTAAGAAAAAATAGAAAAAGTGGCTGTTAGAGATTTTTAGTTAAAAACCACAATGTAGCTTTTGAAGTCTTGTGTGTGTATGCATGTTGTGTTTGGCATGTGTTGTGTGAGTTGTGTAAAAGAGAGCTGGGACAATTGGGGTGTGTAAAGCTAAGTGAGTGTGACCCATGGGCTCATGGGCCTGACACTACTCAAAATTGAGTATCTAACTTATCCATGCAGATTTTATTGCAACAGGTCATTGAGCCCAGAAGGCTTCCTCGTGACATGTATGCATGCCATATAGGCAGCAGTCCTCTATATATATCCTTTATGACCCAAAAATTCTCAAAATATAGGTGCTCACCGACCGTTTAACTGTGACCTTTTCTACAACACGTGGGGGTTTTTTGTTTCTTATTATTTAGGTATACGTAGTCTACTAAGACTCCGTTTTTTATTTATCGTAGGTTAATATTGTTCATTGTAGGTTATAGCAAGAATGAAAAGAGGAATAGAGTTTTAATAAAATTACAATAATATAGTCAGGTTAGTGTGGCTCAGCACGGTGGTTGCGCAACTAGCTGGCCGATCGTATTACTAGTGGTAAGTTTCTTGTCAATTTTCAGTGCATTTGTTATAGACTTTCAACTTAATACTTCATGAAAGGGGGACTATGGCACGACTTTTAAGGATATGAAGTTTTACATCTGCGGTCCTTCACTCCAAAAACCCCATCAGACAAGTTTCGCGCCGATAATATTCAATCCGTTTTGATGTGAGAGCTTTAAAAACGTGATTTTGTAAGCCCCATGTAAAATTAATCTGGTCGACCAAAAGGGGGCCACATTTTCACTCATAACTTCCAACCAAACTTCCTTTGGACTATAAGATTTCACAGGGTCAATGAGAAAAATAGTAGCTTTCTTCTAGATACCAAAATGTTGACACTTCCGTTAAATTGGGCTTATAGGGACGAGGCATTACGATCGGGCATGGACCATTTAAGGAAATTTTCGTATGTGGATTGATTGGCATTAATTCTTACTTTAAAAGGGGACGATCCAATTTTAAATATTTAAAGTTCATTTGATAAAAAATGGCTTTACCCCACATCCCAACCCTGTAAAAGTCATGCCGATAGGCTATTCAACATGGCTTTGGGTGAGAGGCCTGAATTGAAAAATGTGATTCTGTAAGTCCCATAGAGTACTGTGTAAAATGACATATTGTTCGACCAAACGGGACACATTTTCACTCATAACATCCAACTGAAACATCCCTTAGCCATAAGATATCCACAGATTCAATGAGAAAAATAGTTAGCTTTCTTCAGATTACCAACATTTTAATGCTTCCCGTTAAACACTTATGGGCTTCTGGGGACATTATGCTACAGTGTTAATTTAAAAACCGTCGTTTTGCCAGTTGTAACCACTAAAAATGATAAACACTGTCTGCACTTAAGCAACACCTAAACCAGACTATTATTTTAACCCACTAAGGTGTCTGGCCATTTCATTGGTTGTATACATTGAGTGGTGTGATGTATTTAGCCAATAGCGACATTGTAAGAACACATTGAAAACTTGTACAGTTATCGAAGGTCGATTTTGATTGGTACTCCGCATAATATCATGCTAATATGTAAGAGCCAACAGAATTACTGTAAGAAAGGTGGTCAGACTAAAGGGGTTAAGTGAAATGAAATAAAAAGAAATTGCTTACTGCACCCTATTATATCATGTGTAAATTGATGCATGTGAAGAGGAATAAAGTGCATGTAAACCCATAAGTGCAGTAACCTGGTTTCGCTTCATTTCGTTTTTCTTAAAAATAATAAGCCCTACGGCGACGAAAATAAAAAAAACTGTTGTAGGGCCCCACGACCGACCCTGATTTTCAGTTTTGCAGTTTAGTTTTCAAAAATCTGTAAAAGTAAAAAAGTTGGCAATTTTGGAAAATTTGTTTGTAAAAATTTTTCATTTTTTCTTGGAGATTTTTCAGATTTTGGGGTATTTAGGCCAAATTTGCCTCAAAAAGAAAAAAAATATAAAAAAGAAAATTCGCCGACCCACCACTACCTCTTAAGGTCCGCTCGCCCGTAGAAAACGGGTTTTCGGTTTTCGTCTCCTAAACCATTATGTAATACTTGATTAAACACAGCCAAAACTGTTAGATCGAAACATTATGGGATAATTAGGTTATATAGTTAGTGTATATAATTAGTTCGTGCAGCAGTGTATATGTTTAAAACTACTATCTAGCCCTTTTGCTTGGTGGTGTTATTATTATAGTGCTATTATGTAACATGGGTAAGAGAAAAATAGAACTTTCTTCCGATACTAACATTCAATTTTGATGGGGGTAATAGGAAAAAGGGACGAGGAAGAGGAGCGCGGAGGGGGGAGGGAAGAGAAGAGGACCCTTATTCATCCTACCCCAACGTCTACTCCTCCCCACGCCCACCCCCAACAATATTCCATCATTTCCCGCACGCCCCGCCTATTCGAACCACTCACTCCTTTTTCTGATGACTCACTCACTACCAAGCTCTACCCCTCACCCCGTTGGCCTAAACGTTTTGATCCCCCATCTCCACCGAGGGTAGTATGACAGCAAGGAGCATATACAGTACTCGGGGGTAAAATCCGATCAAACACTCAGTCCGAAATGAACTCTGGTCTTTTCCTTGGTACATGGAACTTTGGTAAATGAACATTAATATATCTGTTACTTGAAGGGAGTCGGTAAGCGTTCCTGTTATAAGAGCAGGGCGGGTGGTACCACGGGGGGCATGGGTTGGGGGGGGCTTTTGCTTCCCACTAATTTTTGTTCTTGCCCCCCCTAGTTTGCGCCCCTGGCCAAAAGAAAAATGAGGGATTTTGGCAACATTGTTCATATTTTTGCCCCCCAGAAGTTCACTTTCCCCCCCAATAATTTCCCTTTGCCCCCCGTTCCCCCCAGAAAAAGAGTCTGCCCTTCCACTGTTTGGGATGAAGGTCATGCTATCAAGATGTAAATAGTTTAAATCAGGTCTATCCCTTTTAATTTATAAAAATGTGGGAAACATAGCCAACAAAGAATAATTTTACAACCTGTAAAGGTGTAATTATTTGCTGTAATATAAACACCAGCATGTTCTTCCATGCATCTATAATTTCACAAACTGTCTCAAGTGATCAGTGCTGTTAAAGCTGTAAAATATTAAATACTGCAAAATATTAACACCATGAAAATATAAGAAGCAACATTCGCCCACGGACCAATCTGTGTTTGATAGGATAGAACCAACACTATCATGACATTTTCCATTTTTTGGTATTGTTAAATGAGATGACAACATGCCCTGAATCTTAACAAAGAGAGGAAATAAGCTAAAATCTGAAGAGAAACAGCTTTATTTTGTGAGAGTGGTTTTGTGTCTATTTTCTGGACCAGCCAGTGATCCTCACATCCATTCGCCAATTGCGGCAACCAGGGTGGGGGGGGGGGGGGGGGGGGGGGGGGAGAAGAAGCCGGGGGGGGGGGGGGTGGCATGGGGGGCATCCCCCCCACCAGAAGAACAATGACCAGATTTTGGCAAAAATCAGTGATTTGGGGCAAAAACACCAATTTGGGCAAAGATCGCAATTTTGGGCAAAATTGGTTAAAATCTCCAATTTTTGTTATATGTCCCCCCCCCCCCAGAATTTTTCACTTCCCCCAAAAAAAAAATTCACGTTTTCCCCCATTTGCCCCCCCAACATTCTGAACGACAGGTCAAGCATTCCCTTGAAACTGGCCAATTGGATATCCACAGTTTTTCAGATCACAATCACAAATTACTGCTAAGAGACCTGTTGCCGTCTGTCAACTGTCTAACAATAATACATTTCAATATTTCACACGTTTTTCATGAAATTTATACCCTACATTGATATCGTCAAATCATGTGTAATCCTATTGAAACAAAAAACAATAAAATAAATAGACATGGCCATCTGTTGTGTCTATAACTCGCTTTCTTAGCAGTATTATTTTTTCCAAATCAGATATAAAGCTTATTGAACAGTGGCCTAACCAGACTTTTCTCACGTTGATGGGACAGCCCTCAGGGACCAACTATAATAAACCTCATGAGACTTCCAGTGGATAAAGCACAACTCTATGTTACAGGTTTATTCTGTACAGTGTGAGTCAACAAAACCCTACATTCCGAAAGATTTTTTCTTCAAAGTTAATTTTATTTTTGCTTCAATGTTTGCTTTGGTTGTTCACAGAGATAAACATGCTCTCAAAGATTTTATTTGGTGGCTTTCGGGCATTGGGTTCAGAAACTAAATTTTGCGGAGAGACCTAATAATTCTGTTTGGCCGGTTGCAGCCATACATGCTAGACTGACACCAGACGGTTACCATAACGACTTATGCAAAGACAATTTCACATGCAATTTCAGATTGTAGCGATTTCTTCTCGACAAAAACCATATCGTTTGAATAAAATGGTCTATTTTGTAACATAATTATAAGAAAAATTTCTTCAAAAAATTAAATTACCATTGTTCCATCATAAAGAGTCAGTTTATGAAAATCACTCCATATCAATGTCCAGTTCATGAAATAATGAAACTGCTCAGAGATATTTGTTTTACTCTCTAAGTAATTATTTTTGCAAAATACAGTTAATCAGCGTCCATAAATTGCAGAAAACTAAAGCTTAAGTTTTTCTGTAAATAATCTGAAACTAAACCTTAAATTCCTTATCGACTGCTGTTCAGGCGGAATGCAAAATTTCGATGGTTTCACTTTTGCTCCCAAATTTCGTTGTAGGTTAAGAACCTTGGGAAAAAAAAATCTTGCTGAACCAAGTAAACTTTGGTCTTACACCAGCTTCTTGAATTTGCTTATTTGGAACTTGACATGTTTTTACTTACATTTTCCTTTTGTAATCTCTGGATATTATTTGTATAATCCTTCAATTACTTCCCCACCTTCTATTGTTCAACAATAATATTTGGTGTAATGTTTGTACTGCAATCACTGCTGAAGACAGTTACTTTATGTACGCGATGCATCTTTGGTTGGCTCAAAATCGTCGCAACAGGATGTTGAAGTCTCTCAGCAAATAGGCGTAACTTCTTCTCCACAGTCCAAATGACACCAATAAACGTTTTCTGAAGCTGTTATCCTTCTTTATAACCGTAGCACATTTGATCAAAAACAAGTCTAACTCTTTTAATTATTTTTTATTCTGAATGTATGGGTTTTTTTGACTCACCTGTATATAGACCTCACTTATGGTAGATTACACACTTCAGTGTGGGTGTAATCCTTATCTTTGCTTTTTATGCACATGTGGAATTGTGTGTATGTGCATTGTTTGTGTGTGTATGTGCAGGCCCGTACACACCCCAAATGCCAGACAAGGGAAAATGGTCTACTTTTTTTGGTCCAAAATTTAGAGAAATTTTAACAAGAAAAGTATTTTTTTTGGCGAGCAATATTCTAATGTTTAACCAGGTGAATGGTCAACCATGGCTAAAGTCTAATCCACACTCCTTTAACGCTTAGTCCGCTCGTCCATGGCCACTTCCTGGGCCAGTGCTATGCAAATTATTCTGATGCGCGGCTATGTGTCCAAGGAGCCTGGCACCAAATCAACGGCCATGGCGTTACGCTAATGGAACACATTACACGCGTAAATATCTTTATTTTGTAAAGGAATGGTGCTTCTACTTTAGCATGGGTTTTCACCATGGTCAATCATGGTAGAACTATGCTTGACCATGGTCAACTTGTGCTTGTGCCTTTATTTATGATTTATGGCCATGTTCATCCATAAGGTTTTGAAAAATGGTACCACCTATGTTGATCATGGTCAAGCTGCTACATACCATGGTCATCCACTGGTAAATGACCCTTGGTTGTTTATGTTTAATTGTGGTATGAATGTGTTTTTTTTATCTTTTTTAATCTCATATTTTTTTTTATGTTTTTTTTTCTTAGTAAGCGGTATTACTTCTTTACCCTCGTCCACCCAAAGGTTCAACCATAGGGTTGGACTGTGGTGCCTTTTCTCAAACCTATGGTTGACCAGGTGATCCATGCTCATACAACGTGTTTGACATTTTAAAAAGGTCCATTTTAAGGTTTGGTCTTCTTAAAAAAGGTCAATTTTCCGAAGTCTCGTACCCCCCAAAATAAAATCCGCCTTAGGCCCTGTGTGTGTTGTTGGTGTGTGTGGTTGTACTTAGAGTGACTTAGAGTACTTACTAGGTGACTTGTGGTTTTTGTAGGTAGACATGAGACGTTGTGGGGTTGACGTTGTGGGGGTGATTCTGGTTGATGTTATGGAAGTTTTTTTTTTTTATTTTTCTAAGGTCCTATCAACGGAATAAACTGTAATCTAGTATTGAGGTTTATTCCGTAAAAAGGTAGAAAATAAGGATTTTCTTGTTTAGTAACTTTATAGGCCTGCGGCACAACCGATCAGGCAAGGCGCGTAGCCAGCCCGGGTGTTCTGAGGGGGCAATTTCCCGATAGTTGCAATAAATTTCCCGATCACAAGCAAAAGTTTCCCGGTCGGCGGGCAAAAGTAATCCGAAACAGGGTTGATTTAACATTGACTATCCATTTTTTTATTTTCCCAGTTCCCCCTCAAGATTTGTTCAGAGGGGGCACGCTGCCCCCCTTGCCCCCACCTGGCTACGGTCCACTGCGAGCAGGCTAAGAAAAATGAGTCGTTTAGTAAAAAAACTGAAAAAAAACTTCTTTAAAATGTCTAAAAAATGTGTCTTTTTAGAGAAAAAATTGTTACATAATAGTAACAAAATTTGTCACTATAACTAAAGAGTGTGTATATTAAGAAACACTAGAAAAAAGTGACCTTTTTAAGAGATGTTTTTGTAAAAACCCCACATGTAGCTTTCAGCAGTCTAAGAAAAATGAGTAGTTTTAGTAAAAAATGAAAAAAATGAAAAAACTTTCTTTAAAATGTCTAAAAATGTCTTTTTAAGATAAACATTGGTACTATATAGTAACGAAAGAGTGTTTATTAAGAAAACAGAAAAAAGTGGCTTTTTAAGAGATTTTTTAAGTAAAAACCCACAATGTAGCTTTGTTCAGTCTCTGTGTGTGTTATCATGTGTGTTTTGCAATGTGTATTGTTGAGTGTGTAAAGAGAGTGTTGTACACATGTGGTGTAAGCTTAGAGTGAGTTGGTGACCATGGCTTCATGGGCCTATACTACTCAAAATTAAGTATCTCACTCTCCATGCAGATTTATTGCAACAGTCATTGATCCGAAGAAGGACTTCCCTCTGTACATTGTATGCATGCATATGCAGCATTCCTCTATTTATATCCCTTTTCGACCACAAATTCTCAAAATATTTAGTGCTCACCGACCGTTTAACTGTGGACCCTTCTACACACGTGTCTATTATTTAGTGTATACGTAGTCTTACTAAGACTACTCGTTTTATTCTAATCGTATTGTTAATATTGTTATTGTAGGTATGCAATAATGAAAAAGGAATAGGATAAATAATATCAAATATATAGTCCAGTTTGTGTGGCTAGCCTTCTGGTTGGAACTAAGCTGGCGATCTGTTATACTAGTGGGTCAAGTTTTGCTTGGTCATTTTCAGTGCAGTTTGTTATTATACTTTCAACTTAATCCTCATTAAGGGGGATACATGGCACATTTACGGATATGAGTTTTCATCTTGTCTTCACTCCAAAACCCCATCAGCAAAGTTTTCACGCCGATATTCCATCCGTTTTGATGTGAGAGCTAAAACGTGATTTTGTAAGCCCCATGTAAAATTAATATTGGCGACCCAAATCGGGCACTTTTCGCTCATACTTCCAAACCAAACATCTTTGGCTCTAATTTTCAGCAGGGTTAATGAATAAAAATAGTACTTCCTTTCTGTACCAAATGTTGACCACTTCCGGTTAAATCTGGGCTTCTATGACGAGCTATTAGCGATTCGGGGCCATGGACCTTTAAGGAATTTTTATTATGTGTATTTGAATGGCATTAATTTTAGCTTTAAAGGGGAGATCCAATTTAACTATTTAAGTTTCATCTTGATAAAAAATGGCCCCTTTTTCACCCCAAATCTCCACCTGTAAAGTTCACACTCGCCGATAGGCCTATTTCAAACCTGCTTTCCATGTGAGGCTAAAAAAATGTGATGCTGTAATTCCATAGAATCTGTGTAAATTAATATTGTGCGACCAAACGGGACACATTTTTCACTCATAACATCCAAACTAACATCCTTTAGCCCTAAGATATCACGGATAAATGAGAAAATAGTAGCTTTCTGGTCTCTTGCAGATAAATACCAACCATTTTTAATGACTTCCAGTAAAACTTCTGGGCTTCTGGGGATTATGGCTACAGTGTTAATTTTTAAAACCTAGTTGTGCAGTGTTAACCCTAAATGATAAACACTGTATGCACTAAAGCAAACAACCTAAACCAGACATATTTTAACCCCCTAAGGGTACTGGCCGATTTTCATTGGTTATACATTGAGTGGGTGATGTATTTAGACAATCAGAGACTTGATAAGACACATTGAAAATTGTAAAGATATATAGAAGGTCTATGTGATTGGTTTACCAGCAGTAATATGATGCTATATCTGTAATGAGCCAATCACAGATACTGTTAAGAAACGGTGGTACACCTCAGGGGGTTAAGCAAAATGAAATTCAAAAGAATTGCTTAGGGAGGGGTCAGTATTTATGCTGGGGGAAATGGAAGGATTTGAGGGGGGAACCAGAAAAATTTTTGTAAGAGAGGAGGGGGGGGGGGAATGTGAAAATTTTTCATTCAATGAGAGAGAGGGGAACTTTTAAATGGAGAAAATCCAGCATGATCAAGGGGGAGTGTGAAATTTTGTAATGGAAGCGAGGGAGGAACACGAAAATTTTTTGCCGGAAAAAAGGTGAAATCCCTCCATTCCCCCGGCATAAATAATGACCGCTCCCTTACTGCCCACCTATATATCATGTGAACTTGATGCCAAGTGAAGATGGAATAAAGTGCACGTAACCATAAGTGCAGTAAAATGTTTTGATTCATTTTGTTTTGATAAAAATAATAAGCCATAACCATATTATAATACTTGATTAAACACAGCCAAACTGTTAGATCTAAACATATGGGTAAATTAGTTTAATAGTTAGTGTTTATAATTGTTCTGCCAGCTAGTGTATATGTTAGAATTTAAACACTTATTCATAGCCCTTTTGCTTTTGATGTTGTTATTATATAGTGCTATTATGTCACAGGGTAATGAGAAAAAATAAGACACTTTCTTCCGATAACAACATCTCAATTTGCTGCCAGGGTAAAATGGGGAGATGTGGTTGTGTTGAAGTCTCCACTCTAAAGAGACATGAGGACATTTCCAGGAAGAAGCACCCCCAATTTTTCTCGATCCCGGTTTTTACATATTTTTGAATGCTTACCAATGGATTAGATCACACCTGAAGTGAATAAGCGAATACGCCGTCTTTATGTATAAGATGATGATTGAGTAGTTTCTGTCGTGCACGACAGAAAGTCAAAGCATGGTTTTCTATGGGGAACGATTACGATAGGGGCAGTTCAAAACAAGGTGGCGGTTTCTTTTGCACCGGTTTGTCTAATAAACCTTCGAAACATTCTCGGTGGGTGGTCTACAAAACCGATCCCAGTGAAAAGGAAGAGAAATGCATATCCTAAAAAAAATCCCTCCTGTCACTTAACATAAGGACCTTAGGCCTTTAAAATGTCACCAATTAAATTCAAGGTCCAGAAATAGATTATGGTTTTCCTTGTTAAATTGAACTTTGGTAAATGACCATTAATATATCTGTTATTTGAAGGGCATGTTAAGTTTTCCTGTTATAAGCAGGTCGTAGCTGTACGTGGATGTGCACAGTACAGTTTCAATAAAAATAGGTGGAAACATTTGACTCCTTCCAAGCCATCTGGAAAGTTTTGAGGATATCCCTGTAGAGGAGTTAAGCACGTTTGAATAGACACCTGGGGCGTTGGAGAGCATGGCCCTCGCATAGCCCACTGTATAGATTAAAGAGACACTGCACATTTGAACAATAGTGCGCACTAAAGATTTTTCAAAACGATATTTTTGCATGGTTGTAAAGCTTTCTATACAAAAGCCCTCACCCGAAATGATTAAGCCCAAATCAGCGTTCCGAGGGTAAACGGAACGATTTTGTAATTTCGCGACGCCGGCGACGCGAAATTCAGCAGACGACGAAAAATGGCGTTTTAACACAAGAAAAACGCACGCCGTATGCATGTTTCCCACGCTATGTACACTGTATGACCGGTCTATAACCTTTGTGGTTTTAATATCAGGATACGAGTCAAAAATATTCATGTAATATACACATTTGTGATTAAAGTTACAAGTACAAATTACTGGATAGTCTTATCTCATATCAATGTCCATACATGGTTTGGGGTATGTTATTTTTATGTGTAAAATATATCTCTGTCTTCCAATGGCCTAGACTATCATTTGATGAGCAAATTGAAGCAATTTCATATTATGTGAAAATGTGCCAGTGCCGCTTTAAAGGATGGCTTAGCCTTTGGTGGGGAGGTCCGCTGTTTCTATTCTGTTCCATGTAGAGAGAGCCATACTTGCACATGCATTCCACAGTCAGTTTTAACAAAGTGAGGGTAATACAAGGACAGTGCCGGGAGGGGGTGTGGAGGGATTGGCTACCCCCAAAGAGTTAAAAATTCCGAAACAACAGGGGTTTTAAGCATAAATTGCATGTTAAAATTAAGGGTTTTTACCCAGGGGTGGGAACAGGGGTACTTGTTAGAGGGGGTAAAAAATTTCTGATTTGAGGCAGATTTTCCAGTTGGAGGTGGTTTTGAGGCAGATATCCAGTTGAAGGTAAACACAGGTCCCAGTGAGCAGGCAAAAAGGGGCTGATTTAGAGTGAATTTTCCAGCGTTGCTTCTGGCCAAGCGCTCTGTGGGGTGGCAACCAGCCCCCTTGTCCGTTCCACACCGTTACACCACGGTTTTGCTATGAGCGTTAAGGCAAGGGAGCCAAAAAGAAATTGTTGTATTGGAGTAACCCCCTCCCGACCCTAATTTTGAAAATCAAGCGGTACCAAAGTATAACTACCCTAATTTTTTTATTAATTTTTCAAACATCTTATTTTTCAGTGTTTTTACCCTGGATTTTTAAACCGATTTTCTCTATTTTTTGTGTTCTGGTGTAACTTTGGTAACTTCTCTTAAATTTTCAAATACTAGAGTCAAAAGTATCATAATTAAAAAAAAAAAAGAAAAAAAGCCAGCCCCCCCCCCCCTCCCTTTTTTTTTTTTTAATTTTTTAGTTTTTTGATTTAAAAAACTTTTTTTTGGGCCTTAAATCATGTAATTTTTGCCTTCCCTGAGATGTTACTTCTGTACCCCCAAGGTGATACCCCAAGGTGTACCCCAAGTTTGTACCACTTCCATCTGGTACATGGGATTCCAATGGAATTGGTTCCTGTATATATGCTTTCTCAGGTTATCCAGGACATTTGTCTGCGTGAATAAATCAAACAAATTAAAGAACCTAAATTAAATAATTTAAACCATTCAATTTTGGCTAGTTAAAAAGCCAACATCCTCTCAGGCTCTCGATCATCTCTCGATGTATAGTTTTTGTCCTTGTGAAAAGGATGACAACACAATCAAATGTGTCTATGTAAGGTCTACAATTTTATTTTCAATATTCATAGCTTCATTGTAACAACCCTCTCAGCCCAACTATGCTAATTGTATGGAAAATATTAATTGATGTAATCGGCGAGGAATGATTTTTGCTAGTAGCATCTCTCTGAGGCTCATGCAATAAAATATACTCTGTTACTGTACAGTCACCCAACCATATGGGTACAATGTATAGGAAATTACCAATGCGGAAATTACTGCACTACAGCATGTGATGTATTCCAACCGCAATCTCGAGATCATAGTGTTGCTAGGATACTAATGCTACCATTATTTTGGGCTATTTATTTCTCTTTAAGATAACATTCCTACATTGGCAGTTACTTAATTAAGTATTAGCTTAGAAGAAGGATTTTACTAATTACATTTTTTGCTTACGAGTTCATACAAGAAAACACCCAATCAGCAAAATGATAAGATTTTCAAAAACTACTACAATATTTTTCTGAAGATAAAACCCCAATTATCTCTGTTAATCATTAGTTTTGATTTTCCTGTTTCCAGTCGATAAATAGTACAATAATTCATTTAAAAGTGATGCTCTCATATTGAGTACTTGTTATGGTAAAATCAACCATACATCAACCAATTATGTTGCGTCATAGTGGGTAACAACTAATTTTCACACCAAGGTTAATTGGGTGGTTTATTTCAAAAGTGGCAGCGCTGATCGTGAAGGTCCAGTAACTGGAATTGTAAAGTAAGTGTTATGAGGAAAGGTCCATAGTTCAATCTCCGTAGTGTATTGATAGATGTTTTTTACATATTTTTGGATACAAAGTTCAATGTGATATAGTTCTGAGTAAGGTCAACCTTTGAGCTGTACACTACTAGGCCTACTGTAGGCACTATAGATCGAGTTACATATAGCTGTACTGTATGGGTATAACCAATTGTTATTGCTGTGTGGCAGACAGCCTATTGTTGTTGTTGTATGGTATCTTATGGTTTCACCCACTAAATACTGGTCCCATCCGTTCCTGTACAAAATAGTCGAGAAGAAAACGTCATTTTCCCCGGAATGGAACATCTCAGCCTTAAAGCTAACATTCTCTTGAAGATCATCATATCTCGTAGCAATCATCATGAAAGTAGGGTTACTTATCCCAAATTTTCGATCTATGGACCGTCGGAAGACTAGCATGCACGCGTGGAACCTGGAGGTCAGAACACTTTTTCAGTCAGTGTTCCCTGGAAGATATACGGTTTAAAATTGGTTTGGTCGGATCAAAATAACTATCAATGACAACCTTTTGTTTGATATTCCTACAGATTTATCCTTATATTAGATAGCAACCATGATTTCACCCATTCTCGCCAATCCTCTCATTTGTAGGGTCTAACTTAGCGAGGGCACGCAAAATACACCTCAAATTGGCAGTGTGAGCTGGACTAAACCCCGTGTTTCTCATGTTAGTTACTGGTGTTATTCATTCGCAAACGTTGTCCTATGATTGGCCAGCGGAATCTTTTCTGATACTGGGTATCAAAATCACAAGGATCACGAGAAGGCACAATTCAGGTGTGTACTACCGTGGTTCCAAGGAGTGAAAGTTCCAGGAAGGGTCGAGAAAATTGCCTGATCAGCAGGCAAAAATATCCCGGGCTTAGGTACAAAGTCTGAAATAGTGCTGATTTAACTAAGCAGTCTTTACTTCGCGATTTCTTCCTCAATTTTTTTCAGCCCCCACTTGGCTACACCACTGGCACAATGCTCTAGTGAAATGTATATAAAATACCATATCGTGTCTTTCTGATTTGCACTCCGTGTGATCATATTTTGATGTTTGAATCTTGTTTTTCCCTATAATCACAACCTGAACTGTCAAAGAAGTTCATTTTTTTTTGAATATAATTCTATAACAGATTTAAGGATATGGCATATGAACAGTGTCATCATTATTTTGAGCGCACATGTACAACCATAGACACTTTCGAACATGAGGCTAGTTTCTATCAAGAACATAATTTAAACATTTTGTGATAATCTCAGCAATGGTTAAGCTATAATAACTCCTTTCACTTAGGTTATAATATACTCCTCTCACTGGAAACCAGTCCCCCAAAGGACTGAAAATATCTCACACAGGGTTTTTTTTTTGACTGGAATATTACCTACTATTCCCTCACACACTAATCATCCCTTAGTCTTTCAATTGTGAATTGGTTTCCCTTTCTCATAAAACAAAGTGAGGTGTTCCTGACAATTAAACCATGCCCCTACCAGCTCACTCAAATTTTATACAGTTTATTTCATAAAAAAACCAGCTAGAAATTTGAACACATGTATTTATCATTTTTAGGGATGGATTAGTTTTTGTTTGCTGTGTTACCCCGGATGATAATGAATGTTAATCTTGTTCGCCATATGACATTTTAGATAATGATCAGGCTGAAGGAAAACTAATATGGAGTGGGCAGCCATTTGGAAAACCTTGCCGTACATTTAATTGCAGGGGTTATAGCAGCTGCATTATCTTCCTTTGGGAATTATATAAAGTTTGCAAACGACAGAGAATTTTGAGGCATCCAAATATTGTCTCATTATAGTAATTTTCATATAGATTAGAATCAACAGAATGTCTTAAAAGATAGAAAGGTGATTTGATTTTTAATTTATATTTCAATATAAAACATGTGCTGAATTTCAATATTTGCTCCTATACGAAATTAGAAAGTTCACCAATTTTGTACCAAAGACAGAACAGTTATCAGCTTAATCCTTTCAGATGGGGATATTTTAATGGAAAGCTGAGAATCTGGGCAAAAATCAGTACTTTAAATTTTTAGGTGACCACCCGATATGTGAAATCTATTGTTGTACCTTTAATAGAAAGTCTTGTGGAGGTGACAGTGATAAGAGAAACAACGGAGATGTTATCCAAGCTGTTGCGTCACAGTGGTAACGGCAGAAGACTTTTTTTTGGGGGGGAGGGAGGAAGGTTGGTGGTGGGGGTGGGGTGGAAGGTTGTGTTTGAAAAGAGGGAAGAGGAGAAGAAATATTAAAGGCAATATCAGTGATTTGTCAAATCAGAAAATTTTAAAAAAAAAATCCAAAAATCAGATTTTGGCATGTCTTGTAACAAATATAGCTATCCTAACATGCCTGCAATGATTCTTTTGGTGGATCACTGATAGTGCCTTTAAATTAGGTCATGCTTCAAGGAAATTGGAAAGATATGCACTATTATATACCTCATTTATATAGATCCTGTCATCGAGGTTAAAAGTGGAGGCATAAATTCAACTAGCTTCCCCCAAGAATTGAACCAAAAAATGAAATATGCCATGGGAAGAGAGGGCATTAGTTCATGAACTATGCCCGGGACACCTTCTTCCCAGCTAAAAGACTGTCGTTACGACTATTGGTATTCGCGTGTACATATGAAGCTGGTGTGTAAGAGATCGCCTTTTGCATTTGGACGGAAATGCCGAACTGACAGTGACGGAGTAAACAAAAATGGAGTGCAAGTCTGATGCAGGCTTGGAAAGAAAATGGCTGAATCGCAGGATCTGTATTCATGCTATGAGCTGTCGATGACGATCTGAAAGGCAATCAGAGAGCAGCTAGGGCTAATACCAAACGGCAGGTGAAATACACCGTGAAGATATTCGAGGATTATAATTTGACACCGTTAACGGCCATCTGCAGGCGTGGAAAAGGTGATGAATCGGGGAGTGTTACGCATCTTGCCGACAAAAAAATGGCAAGAAGTCGATTACGGTGATCCGTTTGGACTCCCGTTTTTGACTCCAACATCACTTCCTAAACACAAAAAATGGTTGATTGCTAGTTCTTCACAAGTTTTGGACCCCTAAGTTACCAAAAATTGTAATGCCATGCTGCCAGGCTTACACATACATACAAATACATAGGAATGTGTTAGTATCCTGGATTAGAATGTCCTTTTAAACCAATCAGTTGACCAAGAATCTATATATTCGGTATTATATAAAAACAAATATTGGACTGCCTATTTATTCTACGAGGCATGGTTGAAACTATAGGCCCTCGGTTGACTCGAAACCATAATATTGCCCTCGGATTACGCCTCGGGGATAGTTATGTTTCGAGATCACCTTTGACCTATCGTTACACAACATGTCCTCCTATAGACAGTCAATCTTGGTATATTAGCAGGGGTATTCCCAGACCTTTTTAATGGGGGTGGTTTGAGTCATGTCGTTGCTGAACACAAAATCAGGGGCCGGATCGGACTTATCAAATTTTCCGGCTCGTCCGCAGGTAGACCCAAATCCTTTCACTTGGTTCGAAATTTTGAAGAGAGCAGGGTGCGGTGCCAGTTGAGCTAACAAGCCAGGGGTTTGGGAGAGGAGTGATAGATTTTACTCTAAAGTCCGAGAGGTGTCCATCGCTTTTCCTAGCGGTAGAATCCAGAACAGTATATATTTTACATACGAAATGCACATTGATTGTGAAAATTGTTAACCACTTCCAGGCAGACAAGGATGAGTTTTATTAACTCTTTCCTGGAAATGCTAGTGCACGCAATTCTTAAAAAAAAACACACACTGGATTATTGACAGTTATGACAAGAAACAGGTAGGATATTTTGCAGTAGTAGTAAGTAGTGATGTCTTGATATCCAAATCAATTAATTTTCAAGGATTGTTATGATTGGTGACACCTTGTAAACTTCTCAAAAAACTCCATGCTAAAGCTCCTTCCCCCTTTTGTATCTAACCCTAACGAAGCTCTCGCTCTAGCCTATTCCCAGGAGGAAGGGAAAAGGGATAGAAGAGGTAACAAGAAGATTTTAATCTCGGTGGTGGAAATCAGATCAGGGCCCCCAATCCCATGACCAGTGAAGCAAGCCATGAGGGTGTCGCTGGCCCGGCCAGCCATTTTCGTGCCCATATGGGCGTTCGTATAATGACGTCATCACCTGATTTGGGGAATTAGCGCATTTTCTACCCCTCAGTGTGTGGTATATGTAGTCGATGGACCTGGTAGGGCTAATGGTGCTTTCCTAAAGGCTTACTTCGAGGGTTACATGAGACAGTATGTTTGTAATATGTGCCTATATAAGGTTCAGTTGCACTTGCGTGATGTTCATCATAGCAAATATTAACACTTGGTAGTTGTGTGGGAGGACCATATGCACACACAGTAAATGAAACTCATTAAAGCAGTGTTACATGCTGAGCTATCAAAATAATCTATAACTAGTACTAAAATAGTACTGTAGGCCTTTATCTTATATAAACATGACATCTTTAAATTATTTTTGCTGGACATATAAAATTGTATTTATTAACCCCCCCCAGGCATTACCTGCTATCTAATCGGTTATCTTCGCACTATTGATTGGTTTAATTGGCGCGTGGGGGTAATATATGTAATGAGCAAATCGGGGATACTGTAAGAATGTGGTAATGTTTGCACAGATATAAAAGCACTTTTTGATTGGTTACTCGTGGGCTATTTCATGTTGTGCCTTGTAATGAACCAATAGGGAGATTGTATTGTAGGTGTAGTGATTCTATATCAACTCCCGGGGGCCACTTATATTCAAAGGTGGATATATGATGACAGTGAACATGACTTTCAAAATGCACCCTAAACATGTATTTTCACCACCGACTAAAAAACAAGCTAAAACATACCTAAAACAGTATGTTTATCTGTTTATGATACATCAACAAGTACGCAGTGCATTTAACGTACATATTTGTTTTTTTTTTTCTAAACCACTTTTATCCTTTGCTTTGCTTTACTTACCAAGTTCCGGCTTCAATATTTGGATGATTTGATCCCTGCTTAATGAAATATAACAAGACAAATTTCAGGGTAAGAAAAAAAACATAAAATTACCCTTTTTTCCATATTTGCTGTTTTTTACCCACCCCCTAAACGATGCACTGCGCGGTACATCGCTGTTGGAAAAAAAGGACCCCTTTTACATGTTTTCTTGTTCACGATAAATCCACCTTTGAATTACCAAGTGCCCCCCCGGGATGATAACTATATTCTTACAGTATCCTGATTGCTTATTGTGATATACCTTTAAAATAGGGTGCCAATCAAAATAGTGCTTAGATGCTGATAGCTATGTCATTGGTTTTCTATGTGGAATTGTTGTTATAGTTAGATGCCTGTTGGCATCATCCAGTGACTAATGTAAATGTTCTTTTGCGAATTAAAAAAATGTGGGTTCTTCTCCGGAAAAATAGTTATTTTTAAGGCAAACAAAGTTTTGTGAAAGTAAGTAGTAGTTGAAATCTTCAAAATCTTCTGGACCACTCCTGCATGGTATTTCCTCTGGGTTATATTCTTCAGCATAAAAAAAACCTGATTTCTAAAATGAGTTTTTAAACAGCACAAAATGGCAGATTTCATGCTAAATTGGGCTCAAAATCTACACCTATGGGAGAGTTGTGAGTCTCATTTTTGCAAAATTGGTGTTTGTAGATGTGGATCCTACTGGAACTTGTCGAACATGAGACAATATTAGAGAGTGCATTTTTTATGGAAGTCACTCATCTGTAATTCTCTAAATCAAGCACTTAAAAATTTGAGAACCTTTGTGTTTGTGCTATCTACAGAAGACAGCAAGCTTTGCCAAGGCTAGACAAGTTTACTTATTGTCCCAGTTTCTTGAGCAAGGATTAAAGAGGCAAATTACTAGCCTTATTGGCCACGTATGCATTCGTGATTTGTGCAAAACTATTCACTGCTTTTACAGCAACTGTGAGATGTCATGTAACAGAGCTTCTCTTAAGAGATAATGCCACTCAATATACCTGGGCAATGTAAGTTGCACTATTTGTGTTCTTTAAAACTACAGAGCATTAAAATTGAATCATTGCTACATGGGATAATGATCAGGCATGCATCTTTCTCTGCAATTTGTTAGAAACATTTTGGCATTTCTTTTTTACACTTACTTTCTGATTTATTACTACATAATAATTAAATTTCCCATTGAAAAGCAGCTTTTGAAACAAAAATTAAATTGAATTTAACAAAATAGACGGTGCTTTAAGGCATGACACACAAGGGGAAAATTATTATTTTTTTTTAAATTTCCGTCTCTCTCAGATCATGAAAGAGGAGATTCCCATTAAAGGTTAATCTACTCTTTGTGTGATGTGGTGGTAACAAGTACATGTCCAAGGTCAAATGACTCAGTATCGTAGATGATATTTACAGCATATAATAAATCAATGTACAGAGATAGGGTGAGAGAGACACACAGGCAGAGTGATCCACCAAGAGCAGCCGCTGTAGCTACTAGGGATTTGTGTGTTCAGAATAACAGCTGTATTAAGCCTTGTTTCTGCGGGAAAACAACTGTTTGTGTGATATGCATATTCTAGTAGGTACGATTAATGTATCAGTTGAAATATATTAGGTTTGTTTAAAATCTGTTAGCAACAGTTGTCAATGTCATCAATTTATTTGATCTGCACTGTAAAATCTTCATTTATTTAATCATTATTCATTCAATCATTTTATATTGATCTTGTTAGTAAAAATCTGTTAATGCCTAGATAATATGAAATGATTTATAGGTGTTTAAAATCGTCAATCAGTTTACATATCAATCGTTATTTATTCATACCATTCATACTTGGTAAAAATTGGGTAAATTCTGTCACACCAAAATGCAGTCAGTTCCAGTGAATTCATTCAATTATTCATGTGACTCAGTCATTCAGGTGAATCAGGCAGTCATTTTCACTTGTTCATCATGTGTGTGATCAAGCAAAATGAATCGCAAATATTGATTTTGATGATATAGCCAAACAAAGGAGAGAAGATGTTCTTTGTTTCCTATTGTTTGCCACACCCTTCAACTAATCATATCGTTGGAATTAATGGTCAATTTCAATGGGGTTTCAGCAAAATGTATCTGATTAATGGTGTTACATTACATGAAATAAAAATCGCAATCTGACCAACTTCAGACTCATTTTGCTTGTCACACCACATATATTTATTCATTCAAATAAGATATTGCACCTACCACACAAGAAACACAGCTACAGGGTGTGCCTCTAAGATGGGCTATGACTTTAGTAGAGTTCAAGCCTTAAGGGTGCACCAGAGATTTCACGAAACAGGTGTCCAGCAATATTGGAAATTCTGATTTTTTGGCACTATAATGTAAAAGTTTTGCGATCAAAACCACTATCCCCCCACATGAAAGATTAAAGGTGCATTTTGGTGATTCCATCACCGTTCTGTTTTATTCACTGATCACTAGATATGTCCTTGAAGAAAAGCTTATTTTCAAAAAATGAGCTGATCCCGATCTTGGCGGTTTTGTGTTATGACAATTACACTTTGTTTTCCAGGTCCCATAGGCTACTGTGCTGTAATTAATGTCCATTTACGGACAAAAAATACAAAATTGCAAATTTTATTACGTGATATTGTGTATTTTCCGGACATTTGAATACATACAAGCTAATTCCGAGAATGTGTGGGTTGTATGTGTTCCCATGTCAATTCGAAAGTGGGAGAGATGTGGCACTGGGGAGGAGAAACATTCTCAGTTTGAGGGCATCGGACATGATCGGGAAGCTTTTCTCTTCATGTTGACATTTTTTCCGACAGGTAGTTTGTAAATTTCGGGGTAAAATTAAAAAAAAATATTAAAAAAAACCACTTCTCAAGTCACAGTGCAAATGATGGTCGGTCAGACATTGCATTATTGGGGGGTCTTATGTATATGCTCCAAAATCTTTGCACCTTTAATATCGAAATAGTCCAAGGTGGTGTTGTATGACAGTATACATGGTAAGTGATTGTGGGTACAGATATGGGTATGAGTCCAGCTTGTGACAAAATCATGGGTGCATATATGGATCCAATGCCAATGGTATGGGTACAACAGGTCTGGGAAACACCCAGAAAAATTTGAAAGAGTTCCATATGTGCCCTCCCTTAAAATTCTGCTGGAAACAAATTATTTTTATTTATGGCCTAACAAAAACCCTGAGGCCCCCAAAAAAACAGCCTATGTGTTAACAGATTTTCCAAAAATCAATTATTGTAAATATACCTCATTTTGGAAAGAGTTTCATATGTACTCCTTTTACAATTCTACAGGAAACAAATATCTTTTTATTTATGGCCCTCAAACTTACAAAAGCCCTAACAGGCCAAAAATTAAAAAAAATGTTACATGTAGAACTTTGAAAAAGGATACAGAATGCTTGCTAAGAAATTAAAGGTGCATTTTGCGATTCCAGCACCTTCTGTTTTATTCATTTTTCACTTAGAGATATCCTTGAGAAAAGCTTATTCAGAAAATTTATTTATTTCGATTTTGCGGTTTTGTGTTATGAGCAATTGCTTTTTTCCACGGTCCCATGTGCTGTAATTTCTGTCTGTTTATTGACAGAAAATACAAAATGGCGAATTTCTTACAGATACAACTGAATTTGCATGTAAGATATGTGTGGATTACTACAAGGCTAACAGTTCAGATGATAAAAAAATAAACTTTTTTGAGATAAGTCGGGGATGAGGTTGTGGATCACTAAATGCCCCTTAAAATCAGACTTTTGCCAGGAACTGGGTTGCTTTGTTAGTAAAAAAAATCAATGCTATGAGATTTTGAAATATCATTTAGTGCTTGAATTAGAGAAATAGGAAATAGTTTAGTGATTAAATCAATCAAAGCTGAATAAAAAAAAGTCCAATATTTTGAGTAGTGGATACTGGCACAGTTATTTCCTATATTCCATTTATATATTAATTAAAAAGACAAAACTTCCCCACTGCCAAATATGAACCAACTCGTACTAACTGTATGTACACACTGCAAATTGTAAACAATGCAAGTAATGTAAAACCCTTACAGAATGACACACTATATATCTTCTCATATTTATTAGGCAGCAACCATATATTGAATCTCTACCCACTGAATAAGAATGAAAATAGGCCCCGTAAATTCCAATTCCAAAGTTACGCACCCTTGTACCCCTTTAATGTTTTCAGTTGAGCCATTTTGTGGCCTACACAAGTGGCAATGTATTTAGTGGTATGAAATTAGTTTCTTTTTCCTTAAGTTATACTAAAACTTATCAATTGCATAAACAAAATCAGTTGGAGTGACATAAAACCATGATAGTGTTTGTTTGGTGTGTATTCCCTTATGAATTTTCATGCTAAAAAAATTGATTTTTGTTTGCTGTTTGGGTTTCAATAGGACGTAAACTGTCAGAAAATGATGGGGTGCAAAGTTTCCTACTGATGCCCCCTTCTCTTCACGGGGGAAATTTAGTACCGGGAAAATTAAAAATCAAGTCGAATTGTGTTTTAATTTATAAAGAGCGTTCGTCTCGTCATAATGATTAGAAAAAGTATACATTTGCCTATGTTCCAACCTTTAGTTAAGCGGGTATAGCCCCATACTGGTTCAAGGTCCCCCGGGGGTCCATGCTCCGAGTTTTGAAAGTTGGTGTCAAATGTTCCCTTGTGTCCATACAGAAACAGAAAATGCATTTAAGTGATCTTTTGATATCACCTTTGCGACAATCCAGAAGTTTCTGGTGACCCCCATAGCCCGTAGACCCTTGCGACATTTTTGCTATGTGAATTAGCCAACCAAAGATACACCACTTTAAAATAAATACATTTTTGGATCTGTGAGACAATACAAACAACTTATCACCAGTTTTCAACAAATCTGAGCATTGGGTAATTTTACCCCAGGATGACCTTGAACCATTATGGGGCTGTGGTGCTTTAACTAAAGTCGGAACTACAAAATGATATACTTTTTCTAATCCTTACAAGGAGACGACATTTAATGTACATTAAAACACAATTTGACTTCGATTTTGAATTTTTCCCGTATAAACATTCCCCCCCTTGAGAAGGGAAAGCAGTTCCCGAAAATTTGCACCCCACATTTTCTGACTGGCTGGTCCCTAATGAATGAAAAACAGCAAGAAAATCAACTTTAGCACTAAATCCTACGGGAACTGTTTTCATTGACAGACCAACCCACACTAGGACCTATTTAGCAGACATTTACATAAAAAGAATCATTACATAACCATTACCTCTACTAACTAGCCCCTTGTTATAAATTGTACGTAAATTCCTGCCTTATTGGCATGTGCTTTAATATTTTAGCAAATATTACAAGTACAAACCACCTCATCTTACAAGTAATCCTCATGATTGGGCTCATTACATGATGTAGCATGACATAACCCTCTAAGTACCAATCAAAGTATACCTATTATATCTGTACAAACCTTAACGCTTTTCTTGCAACCTGCTGATAGGTGGATAAATATAGCATATAACCCAATGTATTCCCATAAAAGCGGCTGGTAGACCCTATGAACCTAATAAAATCTCATTCCCATGGCACAGTTCAATATCTTTCATTCACCATTATATTGAGCAATTACACACCCTGGATTTTTTAGTATGACTTATGATACACCAAAACTGTGCCCATTCAAGGTTACTGAACTGAGCCTTTGGAATTAGCATGCCTTACTACTGCATAGTGCGAAACCTCAGAGGGTTAAAATGTCAGAAAATGAAGTGTTTATAATAGTCTTATAATATAATAACTAAGTATTTGGAAATTTAAAAACATGTTATGGGCCACGAGAAATTTCCTAACAGTATCCTCAAATACAATCCCTATCCTCGAAACTAAAAATGTGCCAACATAATCAATTCTCCATCCTAAATGACTGTGTAATTTATTGAACTACCGGCCCGTGGTAAACGCCATTACCCAGCAAACCCCAACCCCCGCTATCTACTGGTTATGGATTAGCAACAAGTGGTCTTTTTATAGACGATTTTTTAGATTTGTTTTCAACTCAGCTAAGCGAGATAAATGACGGTGTGTTTTAGTAAGGATGCTTTATGGGAGGAAGTTAAAGTATATTTCTGATGTCTTTGGTAATCTTAACCCTTGTCTGGCCTGGTTGATTCTGTCTTGGTTACCGGGCACTATCAATTGCTAAATCAGAAAATTGAAAAAAATCATCAAAAATCAGATGTTTTAGCATGTCTGTAGGCAAGTAAAAAGTATCCTAATTATCCCCTGCAATTTGTATGATAAAGACCAAAAGCACCCAATAAGGACAAATCGGATATTTTTGTCGTTACATACATAAGGGCATACGGACACTTACTACATACATACTTGAATAGGATTCAGATACTTCGAAATATTGGCTGTTTTCTTCCTTTCTGGGTCAATTTTTTTTCAGTTGGAAAGGACAAATACAAATCTTAGATGTACCTTCACTTTTAATATAATTTCTGCAAATTTCAAATATCTTAATCTTTCAGGTGAATTATTAAATAATAATAATAATAAACTCACTTGATTAGCACCTTTTCGCAGGGTACCAAGCCTTACAATACAAAGAAGAAAGAATAGTCTCTTTTAAATCACATAGGTCAGTGTTTTTTTCCCAAAATGAAGCCATCTCATAAACACAAACTTACTCTCTAAAATGCAAAGATTGATTTCCCTCTTTAGAGTGACTAGAGGGCCCACTCTGAAAAGAGGGAAATTTTTTGGCACCTTTCCAAAAACGTTTTATCAATTTTCTCTTGATTTTTACAATGAATAAATTTTTATTATTTTTTTTACATTTCAAGAAACAATTGAACAAAAACATCTCTTCAAAGGGTTTTTGAAATTGCACTCTTTTCAGAGTGGGGCCTGTAGTCACTCTAAAGAGTGAAATTCACTTTTTGCATTTAGAGAGTAAGACTAGCTTTGTTGAACCTCATTATAAATGCATTTATGCATTTTTCATGCTGATTCCAACGAGTCATGAAAATGCATATTTGACTTTTAATTGTTATTTGTCCCTGATCAGTTGTAGACCACACCTACCAGAACATTTCAAAGTTTATTGACAACAATCAGAGAAAGCTGCAAACTTTGTTTTAGATTCCCGCTATCGTAATGGTCCCTATAGAAATCCATGATTGCATTTTCTGTCATCATGACAAAATTACTTAATAATCATCTTATTACATTTCCACGTAATTTGTGATCTATACATTGGTAAGCTTCAAATATGCAAACCTGGGTTCAAAAATCGGGGGCACTTCTTTTGGAAATGTCCTCATGGTCTCTTTAACAGTGAAAGATTGATGCTTATCTCAGAGAGGAGGATAGAGCGAGGCAGTTAGAGAGACGGGAGGAGGGAGAGCGAGAGTGATAGGAGGATAGTTGAGGAGGGGGTAGATTTTATGGTATAAGGGAGGGAAGAGTGGGGGGGAGGATTAGTGATTGCGGGAGGGGGAAGCCGGGAGAGATAGACCCTCTGTCGTTCCCTCGTCCCCTTCTCGTTTATTCTCTTCTTTTGTCTTTCTCTTCCTCCTTTCTCTCCTTCTTTTTTCTCTTGTTCTTTTCCTTCTTCTCTCTTCCGTCTTCCTCTTCCTTTCGTTTTTCTTTCGAGGGAGATTTGGAGAGAAGACGAGATAGAGAGAGAGAGAGGTTGGGTTTGGTTATGTTTCAGACTTTCAGTCTAAACAATCCCTAATTCTGAGTGTTTTGTTACACCTACCAGACAATAGCTGTTACCGGGATCTTTTAGGCCTTGCAGTGTTCGATCATAATATGTTGAATGATGGTGCAGGCATTCTCAACTGGCTGCCCAGGGGCCAAATCCATCCCACCATCTGAAGACATTTCGACCCACCAATCAATGCAAAACATGGTGAACACATATGAAATAGTGTAATTGGCACTTGAACATTTTCCTTTCAAATGGATTTGGTCCTCTTTGGCCTACAGACAAATACAGATGAGAACTTCTGTGTTAGTGTCAGTATGGCTTCTAACCATCATGACATCTTCCAGCTAAGTGACACTTTTTTTGGTTTTTGTTAAATAAAAAATTGACCCCACATTAGTTGAAACTTTTACAGACATTCTTATACATCATTTTTCCCTATACTGACATATTTTACCACTCAAATGCATAGCAATACCTAAGGTTCTCACTGTAAAATGTGCACCAAGAGATTGCATATTTCAAATACCCCTAAAAAATTGAAAGCCCTGATTTTAACACTAATGTCTGAAGGAATATCAAGCTTAAAATGTTTTCCTTGGAATAAACAATGTAAAATTTCTTATTTCACTGCAAAAGATTACTGTCTGTTCAATTAACTTAGATGTCCGATTTTTATTAATTATTTCCAAAAATATACGCTTTCGAAAAATATCACAAAAGAAAAGTTGTTATTCATCACTGGACCCAACAAGATCATTGGGTTCCAACTTGAAAACATATTTCTTCTTTGGATTTTTATTCAATTTACACTGATTTTTATTAGCAAACGACAATAAACTGGGTCCAGGTGAATATTGACTTTTGACTCTGAAACTTTGATGGCAGACCCATTCACGAATTAGGGGCGCTTCAAAAGCATGTTACGAACAATATTGATTGCTGGACCTTGCTTTGATTTCAGGCGTTTGCGCGTGCATTGATGCATGGGCATATAAATGCATCGTTGAAATACCGTTACTTTTAATAGAGGTCCTGTCTCTTTTATTCAATTGGTTACGAACAAAAGAATCATACAGCTCTCCTGTAATGCCGTCCATTCAAGTTAATGCCGTACGTGTGACACCTTGGATATCATCTCGTTTGTATTGACGGTTCGGTCCTGTTGAACAAATAAAGTTGGCATTATTCATTTCATACCAGTGGTGGACAATATTGATCATGAATCATATCCTCCTCCGACGACAACTTTACTACCTACAAAGAGGCATCAATGGACCCGCCCACAAAACGTAATTACTAATGGTACCAAACATTCCCTCATTTTCAAAACGAGGGTGAAATACCCAGATTTCAATAGATTTATAGGTGTAAAATGTCCCATTCCTTTTGTCATGTAAAAAACTTCTTAGGTCCAAAGATACCCAACAACTTTCTTTTTGTGATTTATTTCAAACAGGGATATTTTTTGAAATAATTAATAAAAACCAGACATCTAAGTTAATTGAACAGACAGTAGCTTAAAGTTTACCTAAAAAGTTGAGATTTGTATATCATCTGAACCATTGGCCTAAGTATAGTATGTGTGTCTAATCTTACCTGTAAATTCAATCTGTTCTTGAAGAAATTCGTAATTTTGTATTTTCTGTCCGTAACAAACAGAAATTTACACCACAGTGTCCTATGTGCAGTGTGATACAAACATTTGCACATAACATCAAAATACCATTACCATCAGAATCACCTGAAATTTTGGAAATAAACATTTCTCGGGGACATCAAGTGAACAAAAAACCAAAGACGAGGTGCTAGGATCACGAATGTACCTTTCGACTACACGCAGTTTCACAATAGTCTGAATAAATGCATTGCCTAATATGCACCTAGATTATGACTGAGTTTTGTGAACAGACTTCTAGAGTCTGTATACATGTACACGGCCAATTTCTTCATGGTAGTTACCACACAGCTACCACCGAGTAGACATGGATTACCTACCCACTAGACATATACTCGCCGGCCAGGATTCCATGTATTTTTGCCGCATAGACGGATAGTGTACACACAGCGGCTGTCTCCCCCATCGCGGAGTAGCTACGTGGTTACACCGGCTCTCAGCGCGTGCGGTATTTCTCATGGCCAATTTTGTTTTTTACATATTTTTAGCATATATTTGCATTTTTTTATTACATGTGCGGGGATATGGGGGTTTTGATGATGCCCGATTTGAATTTCGTAATGATTTTCCTAAAAAAACGTTCAAAAATGCTAAACAGAGAGCAAGTGTATAGCGCCCTCATTTCATGAAATTTTCATCCACTCTCTCTACTCCGGTACTGTCTACACAACATCCACCTTCTCTCCACCTAGTGGGCAACTACAGGGTAGCCATTGGGTAGGTACAGCAGAGTAGCCACATCACTTTATACCTAATAACTATGTACTTTGTAAGCCCTATCTTGTAGCTACTGCCTTGCAATTAGCCCAGTGTGTACTATGCAGTAGCTGCCGCGGTAGACATGGTGTAGCTGCCGTGTAGGCTACCACATGAGTAAGAAAATGGCCGTGTAATTTGTTACCTCTCTCAGTAACCATTCTCTCTTTGTTGTGTAGTATTTCCAGATAACCAATAAACCAAACCCCAAAGAATGGGAGAAGAATCATTCCATAACTTCTTGAAACAACTTGGAGAGAACATCTCGGAGGAGGAGGTCAAGTCGCTGTCCGCCGCCTGTCAAGATGTGATACCAAATGAAGAAAGAGACAAGATACATAAACATGGAGAACTCTTTGATTATTTACAGAAGATAGGAAAGCTCTGCCAAGGTGAGATGGGAACAAAGCAGTACACAGGACAGTTAGGCCAAAAAAGTTTTCGCAGAAGGAAAATGGAAAAAAAACCCTATGCGAAATGCAGTAACCCCACTTTTTTGTTTTTGTATCGCCTGCCTTAACGCAGGAAGACAAATAGGGATCACTTTGTCCACTGTAGTTGATGTCTGTTGTTATTGATGACCGTTGTTGTTGGTGTCTGTCATGAAAAAGGGTTAACATTTGCCTGTAATATCCACATACTTTAATGGATATAAACCGAACTTGAGTCACATGTGCAACATGGCATCCCCATTCGTTCATATATGCATACCTGCCAACTAGTAAGATTTAATCTTATTTAGTAAGATCTCCAAGATTTTTGACAGCAGAAAATCTTACTAATAAGATTTTAAAATTTTTTGCAAAGAAAAATATTTCTAAAAGTCAAATTTGGTGTCCATGCCCCTTTGTCAGCCCCTCCTGTCCCCTTCAGGCACCCTAAGGCAGGCTCCTGGACCCCATCAGGGCCCAAAGACAGACCCTTGGACCCCATTTTGCTAGTGTTGAGTGCCATGGTGCTTACCGTGTGCGCTCTGCACGTTCATAAGTAAGATTTTTGACTTTCCAATGTTGGCAGGTATGTAACACTATCCCTCTTCCACCTCTGAGATATTTAGCAAGTCCATCTTGAATCCCCACTCCCTTTCCCTTCCTCCCCCACCCCCACTTCCAGGAGTCCGGAAGTAGAACTCATGTCTATACTATTTTGGGGAGCTACTGAATACATATGACTATCTTCTGGTATACAAATGACCCTTTTTAATGCCAATTAGTCTAATTTCCTCAATCTGAAGCCAAAATTTTCCAAATTTGTTTAAAAAGATCCAAATTGTGAGGATAAAATGGCAAATTTGTGTAAAATTGGACCCAAAATCTGCTGTGGTATATGTATGGGTTTCGCTTTTGGCAAAAATTAGTACAGATATGGGTCCTACTTCCATGGAGAGTCTTGGAGGCACGTCCCTACCAAAGCCAAACTTGAGAACCCCTGGGCATATAGCCATCTGGCCATTTGTGTTGAGCACCCTGGGCACCAGCTTGTCTGCACTCATACTAATTCCCTTCATGAATTTGACTCTCTCTTCTTGTTTTCTATTTAAATACAGATGATCTCAGCTACTTAGAACATGCATTAGAGAAGATTTGTCGACCAGATTTAGTTACACAGATAATGGAATACAGGGAGCAGCTAGGTAACACAGACTCAAATAACCAAGACATATCAGGACCAGCAAGGAAATATAAAGGTACGAGAGTGTTCACTCCCTAGACCACAGATGAGCTGATGGCATGGTTTTGTAAATACAGGGTGTCAAAAAAAATTTATATGAAGAAAAGGGTTGGAAATTATTTGTTTACTTTATTATATATAATGTAGTATACAAATTCTACATGGTTAGAGGGAAATAGGGCACACTGTTTTCCCCGAGGTACTGGCTATGGGCCCAGTGGTGTACTGAGGCAGTTAGATCCTGAGGGGGCAAAATTCCTAAGTCATCCCGGTGATTTGCTCCAATTAAGTCTGAACCGGATGGAATGCACGCATAGTGTGCAAAACCGTGCCGAATTCACTTTAATTTTGTCCAAATATAGGCTGAAATTGGCTGAATTCCATAAAGAAGAGGGATGAAAATGCATATTTTGGTCCTTATTGTCCTGCCTTTTTCAAGCCAAAGGGGGAAAAATGCCCCCTCCCCAGTCGGTAAGCTACTGCTATAGCAGTACCACGGAGGAAAATAGTGTGTGCCCTATTTCTGATAAAAACCATGTGTATTGTTTATTGTGGGGCCGCCGCTCTAGCTGGCAGGACCACTTACCAATCCGTGTGCGTGTGTATGTGTGGATGTGTGTGGGATGTGTTGTGTGGATGTGTTTGTGTCACAAATGTTAAGTTTTGTTAAATTGACATCAATTGAAAGTTTTAACTTCATTGGAACCAATTATATAGGTGCACAATGGGGATCGTTAGACATGTGAATCAGGTCAAGGTATGTTGAAAGGTCAAAGGCATGTGAGGTCAAGTTGTAAAAAATGGGCCGAAAAAAAATGTAAAATTCACTAAATGAAAACTTGAAGTTCAATGGAACCAAACTTTTGTCATAGGTGCACCAGCGATCCTCTGTTTTGTTTATATGTTAATGAGATCAAAGGTAAAGTTGCCAGGTCCAAAGGGCATGGGGCGGCCCACAGCTTATATTATTTGAATATAGCATGAGCGCGAAAGCGGAGACTGCGAAATCTCTATACATCACTGTGATCTGGGGACAAGGTGTTAAGTCCTAGGGAAATATATTGGACTATTTCCTAGGGAAAGAACACGCGTTAATAGGAATCTGGCCAATGGAAATAAGCATAATTTTGTGCATACGATACCGGTTAGTAAACAGCTCTTAAGCCGCACATTTTTTTAGAGGTTGTATAGATGTGAAATGCTTATGTTCTCCTCTGGAATGCAGGATAATATGCATGAAAGTGAGGTCAGTAGGGCCTACAATCAAAAATATTGTAATGAGACAAAGTACAGTGATATTGTACCATATTTAAGTGATGATGTTTTTCTACATTTTGGGGACATGTACCCTTTGGAAAAGTGATTGCAATTGGCTAGCAATAATTTGCAGAGGTGTGGGAGCTTATACTTTAATTACTTTCATTAAATTATGATTTTAAGTCATAAAATAACCCCAAACTGGTTATAATATAGTTTCAAAATGGCAGCTCTCCTCATTAGATTCTCTGTCTGGGACTCGGAAACAACATTTGACTCCCTGTATAAGGATAGATCTTAAACACATCTTTTAAATTAGTTGAATTGCAAGTCTTAGGACCATAGCTGGTCTTAGATGTTTTGTTAACTCTGATGATTACTTGGCAAGTATACCAATTGACTCCCCCCACCCGCCTGAAAATTATGAAGAAATAGCATTTATCAGCCACTAGGTGTGTCATATAAAATACTCTAGAAATACTAGCAGCTACTCTCTGCTAACAACAAGTCATGCTTTATGGAATATGCACATGATCACATCAAGCGTAGCAGAAATAGACTATAAAGACACTCCAATTTTACATGCCACGCTTAACACATTGCATGTCAGGGGATTTGGACATGCCATCCTAACAGCAACAATGAATTCAAATCAGCATCAGCATCCAGCATAACCCAAGTGCTAGTCTTTTTTTAAAGACTAAACGGTAGGAGGGCGCTCTTACACATATCGGACAGTCACATACAAAGACTTGACTAAAGGCTATCTGGTCACGAATATTCAAATTGAAAATGACTTTTATTGGAAATTACACTGTTTTGCAGCGGGGTCAATCCACTAACCCCAACAGATTTTGAAGTCAATAATTTATTCCAATGTAATCATGATATTACTAAGATTTATTGAATGAAGGTTTAAAAGGTGATTTTTTTTTATGTCAATGGGACTGAGGCTGTCGTAGAAAATGCACACATAAGAAGTCCATAAATTACCATTTGGAAATCCTAAGTGCCCAAATCAAGCAGGTTGTGTCCTGTCCCCCTGTTGCATGTAGGTAAACACAAGTGAGGGCACTATTACATTTTTTGCAAGCTGTTCCAGACGGTGGCTGACATGATTGAAAAGTGGTAACATGACATGTAGGCCATCATAGCATGCAATAGAGAATGCATATAGCTCTGTTCACTCAACCTGTACAGTACAGAAAAGGCAATTAATTAGTACACAGATGCATTAGTCTCTGCTTAGTCTCTTCATTGGCCAATGTGTAAATGCCAGAGGGGAGCAGACAAGGAATCCTAAATTGTGATATTGCCATTGGTTTAAGGGTGGTTTTGTGTACATCTTTCTGTGCATATTAAAAAAAATTAAGAGCAGTACTGATTTAAAAGCACATTTCTTCAAGGGAGAGTGATGGTCCACTGGTTAGGATATTCGCCTTTGGTGTAGGAGGTCCCCTGATCACTAGCTGGGATTTAATGGGGTACTAAATTCTGTATTTAATTTGTATAAGAACTATTGATTAAAACTGGAGTTCTGCTCTCCCCATGGTTCATTTGGACTTGGCAAATGAACTATGAGAATATCCCATCCTTAGGAGGGGACGTTAACCTGTCAGTCCCATGTATATCAAAGTCAGTTTTGAGAAGAGTAGGGTGGTAATCCCTGATTGTCCCAAGCCGTCCTGGTCAGTTTCAAGGGATATCCCTTGTAGAGTGGTCAATCACTGATGGGTATACCTCTGAGGGCTCGGTCCTCTAAATTGCAATTCTTATTCAGTGGGCATGGTTCATCATGTTCAAATGAAACAACAATCCTAGTCTTAGGTCAATGGCTTTTGAGATGGCTACTGAAATGATCACAGGTCATTTGAGAAGCCATCTCAAAAACCACTGACTTTTGCGGCATTTGCGTTATAACCTACACAGAATCTACTATGGATAAAATGGTTAAATGGCAACACTTACGACATCTGGTCTTGTTTTCTTTCTTCCATGCAGCAATGAACAAAGACACAGGACAGGTCCCAGATGACATCATATCAGGTCTGACCAAACTAGAACTAGCGCCACCACCTTCACAAGCAGCTCGAAAGAAGACAAAAGACTCGAGATAGTTCTAATTACCATGGTAAACAAGAAAGAATCTGCCTTCACCAATAGACAAGAGGATGTGTGGAATGTCTGGTCTTTTTAAGTGAGACCCATGGTAAGGTTACTGAGTTGAGAAGGGGAAACTTGTCTTGGAGTGGCAAAAGAAATCCAAGTGCGATTGTATTGTTCCCCAGACACAACCTAACTCCATGGTCAGTCAGAAGCGTTGGCAAGATCTCTATTCCTTAGCACGTGGCAAAATCAATGCAGCTTTATTCTGTTATTATGTTTATTTGTTTGGGATGGTTTAATGCTCAACTACCATCTCAGCTATGCATGCATTAAGGTTAACAATATGTAGATGATTAGTATGTGCAGAGAAGAGGATGGGTGGATGGGTGAGGTAGAACATCCCATGTGGATCTTGGGAGATCCGTGGATCAAGGAGGGCTTGGTAATCACGCCAAGAGCCAAACGTAAGTGTTGTACATGCTAACAAACACCGCAATACATACTCTCTCCTCTCATGCATGTAGGAAAGATATTCCTGTGGGGATTTTTTTAAAACTAACCAAATAAAAAAAACCAAACGGAATACACCGCAATACAAATTTCTTTGAAAATTTTTTAGTTATTAGTGTTAATATGATCTAGTTGGATTTTTTTTAGCCATTGGAGTTAAACTGTTTATAAGTGATGGCCGTCTCGAGAACAGAATAAAGTCATACGGGCTGCATACTATAAGTGAACAGAAAAGCTCAAACATTAATATAATTAATTCTATCAATTAATATAAATAACGTTCACCATGTTCAAACTATTAATTTGTTTGATGTGATCAAGCAAAAATGAGTCGGAAGTCGCAATATTGGTTGAGATATAGCCATACAAAGGAAGGAAAATGTCTTTTGTTTTCTATTGATTTTGCCACCCTTCAACTGATTAATCTGGGAATTTAATGTCAATTCAATGGGGGTGGTGGTGGGTTTCAGCAAAAAAGTAGCTTTTATATGGTGCATACAGTACTGGAAGTATAAGCGAATCTGACCGCGTTAGATAATTTTGCTTTGATCCACATCACAGTTAGCTCTCTCTTTCAAGAGAATTTGGATTGTGATATTTTACCTTTTGCATATTATTTTAAAAATTAGGATGAGAGCTGTTCTAAGAACTAAATCAATATTAGCTTGTAGGACTCTTAAGTTTTGAAAATATCTTCCACTATGAAAGACTGTCCACAGGGTGTGTAGGAGAGTGTTCAACAAGTGTATACATGAGCCCAAGTTACATGAAGTAGGCCAAAGTTGGTTGCATTCCTTCCAAAAATTGGGATGAAAAGCAAAAAGGTTATTCTATTTCATCCCAATATTTAGAGCCAGGGAAAAATTGCCTCTATCTCCTGGTTGCCATGCCACTGTAAAAAAAAAGTTATGAAAATTTTCCCCACGAAACACAACCGTGTCCTTGTTCGTCAGTGATTGAATATGCCTACATACACACAAGCACTCACACATTTACAACACACACTAAAGATGCTTGGAAGTTGTACTGAAAACAACAATGCGATTGAAATGTAAAATTCTTTGTTTGGATTGATCTATAGAATTTCACATTTTATGCACAGATTCCTGTTTCAACCACTCACTTGCATACAACTTCAAAACCTACCTACAATAGTCTGTGTTACTATCTCTGTGCAGTGATGTCACAACACTTACGCGCATATCAAGAAATGCCGTCTGTGTCTGCGCGTGTAAAAGCGCTGTTGCTGAAAGTCAGCGCGTGTAATTCACTGTTGCGACCAACAAATCTCGCGCTGACGTCACTGCACAGAGGTAGCGACACGGACTATAATTCATGGAAGAGATGTGAATTGAAATATGTAAGCAATTTATTATCCCAAAAAAGTGCCCACACTCAAATAACCACCCACCTGTAGGCTGTATGTATTATTTTAATTGGTGGATTTTATTTAAGATGAACATAAGCTTTATTTTGCATTTGTAAAAAATCAATTTTTAATACCAATTTTGCTTTTAACATTGTAAAAATGTAAAATCCTGTGCAGCGAAAAGTTATCTGTTGTTTCATAGAAAAGATTGAGAATCCATTTGTATGACACCAGGCTTAAATAAGAACTTACCCAAATTGTTGACTTAAAGGTACTATCAGTGATTCACTAAATCTAAAAATATCAGTCACCAAAAATAAGATTTTGGGCAGTGTAAAGTATCCTAACATACCCTACACATAATAAGACTGTAATCAACCTAATGAGGTTATGTTAGACAATGTTGGAAAATTTTGTCTTTAGGGACACTTACTGTAATAGGCACTTGAATGAAGATTCATATCAATTGCGTGCATGTAACAAGGTCGTAAGTGCTATAGCTGCCATTTGTCAGAAACTTCCATCAAACACTATTATGCAAAGTCTTTGGTCAGTGGCTCTTAAAATGGTTCTTCAGGTGATTTTTCACCTGAAGAACCATGTCAAGAGCCACTGACTCATGGCAAGATAAATTGGGCATACAGATGTATCACATGGCAGCTGTTGCACTCACTTGACAAATTTCTTTTGGCAGTCAGCTTGCCAAGCATTAAAATTGCATCCTGGTGAGAATTTGGCAGATGACAAAATTCACCGCCATAGAAGCACCGGCCATTTTTTCCCTGCAGAAAGAGATATGTACTCGGCCTGAAAAATTTAAATAAAGTGATTGACAGAATATTAATCTTTTCCTGGAGATGGCCAGTGCACATAACTGTTGAAAAAAAAAAAGTTGTGTGTGCTGGCCATCTCCAGGAATAGATTAGTTAAAATTCAAAGTGATGGACACTTCTGATTTACATATGCTCGTTTAAGCAGAACTCTAACGATGATATCTAGCTGAAAATTGCAGCCATTTTGGTCAAATCAGAGCTTTTTTGAGAGGTCAACTTAGGTATGTGGCCCACTGTCGCTAATTTTAGCAATGCCTGGCAGTAAGTTTGGGGGTAAGTAGATGTGAGAACTCTGATAGTGCCTGTTAAGTAGCCAAATTATAATTTAGTAAATGTAAAAAAAAAAACATTGGTTTTGTTTCAATATAATTGCATATTAGTGAATGTCTTGAGACTGATATTGGAATATATTATATATTGCTGACACTCATATTAAGTAATAAGCAAGTTTAAGATAACTCAATTATTTTCTTGCCAAAGAAAGTATATTGTACATCAGTCAAATCATTTCAGTATTATACTTAAGAAGCCGACGCAATAAAGGCAATTTCAAAATGGATAAAAAAACGACAAAATGAACCATATTTGCATGACAATTGGTAATTTTTATTGGAGCTATAATATGAGCTAGGATGGGATGGCAGAAGAGCAGTAAATATATGGCTTACTTAAAGGTGCAACAAGAGATTTTGTGGCACCCAAATATTGTGTCATAATAGTAATTTCATATAGATCAGACACTCTATAGATTTCTTACCTTGTATTTGGCTACAGAAATGTCTTAAAAGAGAGAAAAAAGGCGATTTTGATTTGCTTATATTTCAATATAAATCATAGGGGAATTTCGTATTTGCTCCTATACGAAATTAGAAATTTTACAATTTTTGTACCAAAGAAACATTTCTCAGCTTAATCCTTTCAGATGGGGCTATTTTAAATGGAAAGCTTTACATTAGTGCAAAATCAGAATTTTCACATTTTTTAGGGGCACCTCTTATGTGAAATCTCTCGTTTCATCATCACCTTTAAAACCTGGGTTTAAACAAGGTGTGAACTGCATAGTTAGTCCTTCAGGAATGGACCTTTTATCTTTCATGCTTATTCAGTGGGCATTGTTTTCATAATAACCAAAAATTTGATTGGTTTAGGTCAAAGCTCTGCCCATCCATTACTGGGTAATAGGTTGATAGTGCGTGCAGCAATTACGCGATATAGTCGAATATAGCTATAGGACAAGCGCAAACGTCACATTTATACTGCATTGTGAATGTCGCATTGGTACAAATATGCAATTTATGCAGTGTGTGTTATGAAAAAAAGCCTACTTATGAAGGACTAATACTGGTATAAAACCCAGGCTAAAGTTAAGACTCCATTCAAAGCTATTCAAGAGTACCATCTTTATGATGTTACTAAACAATTGTAACCCTTTGGTAGCTATTTGAAAAATGATCAAGATCCAGCAATATTGGCATGTGCCTCAAAGTCAAAATGGTAACAAATTATGTAATATTTCCAATATCATCTATTAACACTACCCCATCAACTAAGAATTAGGATACAAAGAAAATGTGTTAATTGCCATGTGCAGGCCCGTAACCAGGGGGAGGGGCAAGGGGGGGAAATGCCCCCAAATTCCCAAAAGCACCCAAAAACCCTTGAAAATGGCTCAAAAAGGCCCCATAAATTGATTTTGCAAGCAGAGCGATCCAGAATTCAGGGTGTTTATGCTATTTAGTCAAAAAAGGTTAAAATTTTGGTAAAAAAGGTCCACATTTGTCAAATTGCCCCCCCCCTCTTTTTTTGGGGGGGAGGGGCGAATTTGGTGAAAAGGGTCCCCTTTTGAAAAACGTCGCCCATCCCCTAAAAAAATCCTGGTTATGGGCCTGGCCATGTGCAGCTTATCGTATTCTTTTTTCTAAAGATAGAGATGACAGACTACCCTGAGGTTAACGTCAGACTTCCATACAATCAGAAAACCAAAGATGTCAAAGAAGCAGACATTTTCAATTTATTTGTTGACTGCTTTGCTTTGTACACTGTGACCAAATGGTGAAAAAAGTATCCGACTAAATTAATAAAAGCCTATCTGTACAAGATGTCCATCCTCTGGTAGCTCATGTAGCTAGCTAGTTTTTGTCGTGAAAGAGTTTTAAAGCATTTTTGTAAGCAAACTGCATATATTTTGGATTAAATAATCCACATGTATATTATTTATGCTTTGCTCTTTTGAATTGAGACAATGGGCTGTGGTATTCTCCAATGGAGTTTAACTTTAGATTTAAACCAGGGTTTAGTCCCAGTGGGCAGGATTTAAGATTCCAGCAGTTCCGCAGCTGCTGACAGGCCCCCCTAAAATATTGCTCTCAGGGCCCCTCGGACACAAACTTATCGCACAAAGTGCGATATTGCATTGCTTCTTTAACGCTAAGGGGGCCCCACCTTAAAGCTGCTGACATGGCCCTATCCTTAAAATCCTCCACTGGTTAGTCCTACAAGAATTGAAACCCTTTTTTTCAACATACTGGGAAAATATGTATAAGGCGTGAGAAAGTTCATCTTGGATGGGCCAGAATGGCCAATGCATGAAGATTTTTTTTCATCGTTACATTCAATTTTCAATGATTATTTTGAACAAAGGTCAATTCATGAAGACTAACCCTGGCTTAAACAGGTTTAAGTTAGACTCCTTTGAAAATATCAGCCCCAATCATTTTATTTGTAAGAATTATCTGAAGGAAACATTAATTTCTTGTTACTATTTTAAATGTGGAGATATAAGAAAAAGTTAAGTTTCTACTAGCTTTGTGTGACATACTGAAAGCTGTATGTATCCTCGAAGGGAGCCTTACTGTTCAAGCCTATGTTTTAAAACCAGGATTAGTCCTTGGATATTTTTCTTTTCATATACTCCAACAGTGACATTTTTAACTACATAGTTCTGCAGGTAGACAAGGTGTAGATTTACTATTTTTCCCTAGAGATGGCCAGCACCCATGAGTGCTGGAAAAAACACAATGTGCACTTGGCAGATTCGAACCAACGATCTCCGTATTACCAGCATGGTGCTCTGCCAACTTTCGGACCTAACAACTATGGCATAATATGTATCGCTTTTCCTCCAGCCAACCCTGGCTTGATAGCTTGTGGCAGAGAGCGCGGTGCTGGTATAAACGGAGGTCGAGGATTCAAATCCTGCCAAGCTCACATGGGTTTTTTTTTAAAAAAAAAAAAAAAAAAAACATCTCCAGGGAAAGATTCATAAATACCCATACGCAAAAGTGTAATGGGTGCATCAAATTCCTCATGGTTCCAGATCATCCAAGGGCAATCCTCCCCTATACAGATTACACTAACATTATATATTGAAAGGAAAATGTCCTATCCTGAATGACTAATCCATGTAAAAGTTAAACCCAGGGGGTTTTTTTTAACGTTAGGCTTCTCTTTGAGATTCCAGCTTGACACCTCCCATGACAATGCAGTTAGTAGGGGTAATGGGTCTATGCATTTATCCGAAGGTTTGTTTAATTATCCGAAGGCAATGCTATTTCAAAAATGTTTATTCCAAAGTTATTTATCCGAAGTTCTTTTTTCGAAGGTTTTTATTACTTGAAAGGTGCGCTAATCCAAACGTTCGTTATTATTTCCGAAAAAAATAAGGTTTGTTTATCCAAAAATTCCAATAGATTTCGTTATAGCTTGTTCCATTTTCCGGATCACGAACCTTATTTCATTTTTCGGATCAACAACTTTGGATAAATGACTTCATAATAACCCACCTTCGGATAAACCGAGAACGTTCGGAATCACAAACCTCAGATAAAGAAACATATGTTTGGGAGTTTTAACGAACCTTCGGAATCACGCCCAACACAAGGTATATGAAATCCTGTGCTCGGAGACGAACCTTCGGATAAACAAACCGTTGGAATACGAGACCTTCGGAATAATGAACAGCAACTGTTAGTTATGTACATCTTATACGGCACAATTGCCTTAAATTCGCTCTGAAATACATCACCCAATTGGACACAATATCGTCCCTCTGTGTATAAACATTTATTACAACTTACTGTTGACCTGAATGGAATGATCTTTGTGAAGTATCAAATTATATCAATATACTATTCAAATTATCTTTGGAATATTAATCCGAAACTATGTCAAATTCTGTCAGGAGTTTGAGTGTTCCGTGATGGATATTGGTCTGGATATGAAAAACAAAGTCTAATGGTATAACTGGGATTTGTTGTAAACTAAATATCATTTTGGTGTATTATTAGGAATGAAATTAAATTTAAACCATTGCCTTTCCAGTTCAATCACCCCTGAGTACGACTCTATTTTAGTGTTTTGTATGGTGTTCCGGGTTTTGTTATTATGTGAAATATTCTTTGATTAACCAATTAGAATAGAGCTTCTAATGTCACATCATAAGTGAAACCATTTTTGTGAAAAACTCCACTTAGGATGAGAACAGTTGGGATGATTACATTCTGTAAAACAGCAATGAGTTACAGCATTCTTTGGCATTAATTACCACAGCTCACATCAAAACAAAAATGCTGACTCCCTACCATATTGACTGTGTATCGGCACAGGTTTTTTGACAGACACAATTTAAATAGCATTTAGGCATTTTATTCTGTAGGCCTGTAGTAAGATATTGACTGGCAAGAGATAAGGTGGATTATAAAAAAAAATCGCTGCCAGAATTTCTCAGGCCAAGATTGGGGTAAGTGCCGCATCATGTGCGCCCCGGAAGTACAAATAAGTCAAAGGATTGTAATTGGTCGAAAGGCATCGAATATACCGACGCTTTAATTAGACTACGTTGCATGCGTAGGCTTGCTGAGAAATTTGACAGCGACAGAGCTTGTACAATAGCAATGGCAGTGGACATTTGATGAATGTAGAAAGTAATGTCAAACATCCTTTGTCCATGGCAAGCCGTGGCATAATAACAGGATAATATTCAGTTAACTGCTGTGTGTCAACACTCAAATTGTTTAAAAAATAAGAGAAGTGTGGCAGTAAAGGTTCATCTCATTATATTTAATTATTTTGAATTTTAAATATATGATATAATTCTGATATTGTTGGTTCAATAAATGCATACATCTTTCATTTGTAACCAATCATCATTAGTTTCATGGGTTAACAGTAGACCAAAGTAATCACTAGACCTGTGGTGTTTTGGGTACATTTATCAAATTGTTATTTATGATGACGTCCGGGAAGGTTGAGGTTGTTATATTGTGAAACTTTCAAAAAGTGACCTTTCAAATTTTTATGCTTGTCAAAATTAATTTGTTTGTACACAAACATTGTTGCAATGTTGATCCATGTTAAATTATTTTGGTGGTGTCATGTTATTTTGTTTTTATTTTCGTCTTATTTCTTATCTAAATAAATAGCATATAACACAGCATTCGAGATCTACTGGCATATGTTGGCCAAAATGATTAGAACTCATGTTGAATACTTTTTCTTGAAAACCAGCTTTTTCTAAGCTAAATGATAAGAATACAAAATTATATAATAATTAATAATACCTATAAAATATAAATCCGAAAGCCTATCCTTTCAGTTGATCATGGCCTAAAATTGTTTTGGGTGGACACGAATCTCTGAAAAAAATCGGCCTTTTTACAGCACACCGTATTACATCTCGGTTCGGCTCTCAAATATTCAGGTACTTAGTTTTATGCATAACAGACTGTGTCGCATTATATGCCAAGAAAAAACAAACAACAACACAAAAACAGTTTTGTCTCAGAAGACCGCGCTCATTGCTTTTACAATTGTGTTTTGGGCGCATTATTAATAATATTAGTATTATTATTATTTTAGATTTTTTACTTAAGTGGAAAATCTTAAAAAAGAAAACACCAAAAGGAGTAAGTTTATTAGCGGCCGAAAAAAATTCAAATGGGTCAAAATGCAATCAAAACATTTTCGCATTTGCGCGTTTGGCCTATATCTTTACACCCCTGCATTAAAGTCTAGAAATTAATTTTTTGAAACTCCTATATTGTGTGACTTACACGTATGGGTATATCAGTTTAAACTTTAGTTTGCATCTCATTTTCATCTTCCACCCAAAACATCACAGTGAGTTATAGAGGTGGGCTATACAGGGGGAGAACAATTATGATATTTAGATAATTTGGCCCTAACTCCTTATTTGATCAGCTTTATCCCTGAAGCATTTTTTGGACCACCAATTTGTCAAAATCTGTCAAAAAATGAGAAGGGCCCGCCCAAAAACTCCATTTAAGGGCGGGGGGTCGGAGGGTGTTTCTGAAATTGATAATTTTGTCAATTACTGGGAATTATATATTACATTTTAGCCATGTGGTGTCTAAACATATGTAATTTGCGGTCAAAGAACCATTTGTAAATGTTTCCAGGCAGTGTTCAGATGCTACCGCTTGGTCGTAAAAATTGGCGATTGGTTTGGTCAATTCAGCTATGAGGGCGCTTTGGCCATTAAAAGGAAGCGCGCGCTTAAAAGCTGATGTGGCAATCATTGTATAAAACATATGATAACGGTAAGAGGGTGAGTAATGAGTGTGTCAGTACTAATTGAGGCCGTAAACTCAGGGGGAGAGGAGAGCACAAAAAAAAGTATTGAGTAACTGCTTGGTGAGAAGCGTGATAAAAGCGGGGGATATTTGCGTCAGGTACGAAGCAACATGTCCGCTGTGAAAAAAAGACTTAGGTTGGTGGTAACTTAACAGATCGATGTAAGCTACACTTGGAATATGAGTGCACCACTGGTTGTGTGTACGGGACGCGTCCACAAACTTTGCACCCTATATTTTCAAAGACATTGCCAAATTATAAAAACTGGCACCGTGACCAAACAAAAACGAGCTATGTGATGAAAATCGTGTAACACCACATTAATATCCACAAAGTCTATATGACAGGCTGTTCTATCTTTCAACCTTCAGCATCTACCAACAATACCACAACAAAACAATACCTAACTCCTAAAAATCACAGTCAAGCGTTAGTCTCACAACTACACCAAGCGTGGGTAGCGATCGAGGGACAAATAGTGTCTCACGTCGAGCTGACAGATAGTAAACATAATAATTGTAAATACACAACACACACATGTGGCGGGAAGTTTATGAAAACGAAAAATAAAAAGAGGACGCCGTCGATTGTGTAACGCACGGCACGGACACAGATATGGCGGAAAAGTGCGAGTGAATGTGATAGAGAGAGTGGGGAGAAGACACAGCACATAGGTTAACGTAGACCACTAGAACACACAGCGGGGTCTGCAAATGGTCAGACCGACAGACAAGTGTCACTGTGTGGGGGGGGGCGGAGACGGAGTGTGGACAACGTGTGTGGGTGCAGCCCCCCCGCAGACCCCCCCCTCCCGTAAATGGCGTTTTTGGGCGGCACCTCCCCTTTTTTTGCCGATTTTGACAAATTGGTGTCCAAAATGCGCCGGATCAAGCTACATCAATAAGAGTTAGGCAAAATTACAGAAAATCAATCAAGTTTATAGCCCACCCCTGTATTAATTTGACAAATTGGTAGCCTGAGAGATGGGGGGGGGCAATCACATCTGAAATGTTTATGGGTGGGTAAGGCTGGCACTTCAAAACTTCAGGGGCAATTGGGTGACAGATGACTAAAAATATTTAAAGGGGTCTTGGGTGATAGACTGCCAAATGCCCCAAAATAACGGGGTTTTCGGGTGCAAATTTGCAAATTTCAGGTCTTTGGTGAAAATATTCCCCAAAATAGGGGTCGTGTGGTGACGTTTGGTAAAAGTTAAAAAAATATGTGGTCCTTTGGTGGTGACATTTGCAAAATGTATGGGGTCTTTGGCGACAGAAATGCTAAAAGGGGTTCTTAACAACCTTACATGCGCGTCACCTCCAAGATGGGATGCCCCCCCCGTTGAGACCTATGAACTTAAATTCTTTGCTTGGAACATGATATCACATTCTCTGGAACACATTTTGTCCCATATCTACGACAGGTCTTTGTAAATATATCTTTGTTCGTCCTCGTCGCGCAAAAAATTAGGAAATAACCTTACAGTAGATTTTCTTCAGCTCCAACGAGCTGAAATACGAAAACGAATATATTACTTTATATCTATTATAAAAAAGAAGATTTTCGCGTTTACCGTATACCCATAACGCCGTCTGAAGTTTAGATTTCATGAGTTTTCCAAAGGTTTTAACCCTTTAAATTTACAAAAGCAAACCAAATGGGTTCTTTTATACCATGGGGGAGCACTTGGATTCAAAGGTGTGGTATGATGCGTGAACAAGAAAACGCGTAAAAAGGTCCTGTTTCGCAACAGTCGATTTATGCCGTGTAGCATTGATTAGGGTTCAAAAACAGCAAAATACGGGAAAAAAGTATGTCCCTTTTCTTAACCAAAATTGTATGCACGTACTTAGGTTATGTAATACTCCAATTAAGCATAGATATCACAAACATATTTTACAGCAAAGCAAATCAAGACAATAAAGGCTGGTATTTTTTTATTTTAATGATGCAATGCATTGCTTACATAATTGTTTATTGTAAGACAGACTGACATACAATAATTGTTAAGGGTATGTTCTTTAGTCGGTTGAAACTCGTTTATGTGCATTTTGTACGTCCGGTGGTTCACTCGCATCATATCACAGAGAAATATTCCGGGGATTGTGGTTCCTAGGTATAGCGTCCTTCGGACCTCTGCCCTAGGAATAGTAGCCCCTGTTTATTTTTATTTTTAAATAGGCCTATATCATAATTACATCGCTTCAATTTGTTCATTGTGTACTCCTTTCCTTCCAAGTATTTACACCCTAACCATTTCCAAACAATGGCATTTTCCATCTTTTACCCTTATTTTCCCAAACACATGCGCAAAATGGGACTTTTCGTCTATTTTCTCTAGAACAATAAATAACCAATTTTGGCCGATTCGTGGGACTTTAATGACCGTCATTGTGACGCCATACTAGTTGTTGGATTATTTTGGTATCAATGGAAGGACAAGACCATACTATCCACGGGTATTCAACATCATAAGCAATCGAATCCCAAAGGGATGTGGTAACCACACGCCCGGTCACCCACCCCTTGGTAAACCATGTTTTATTAAAAAAAGGGCTTGGTAAGAACAAGGATTAAGTTTCTTCGACGAACCCAAACGAGTTATTTGACTAGGCTGCTATAGCACCTTGTAATGGTCTGTTATAACCTTGTGGGGGGTTCTCAAGATTCTTATGAACCATTATTGAGGATTTATTAACATTATCATTCCTTGAGTGTTCCATATAGGGCCGCCAGGGGGAAATGTCTAATGTTCCATTTTTTTTCTTAGATTTTAGCAAAGCATACAATTCAAAATTTTTGAACTGATCAAATTAAAATCTGTGTTGTGGCCACTTTTTTTGTATTTAATTTATTTGTTATGCGAGCCAGTTTTAAAAACAGTTTATTTATACTAAATATTAAGGTTTAGAAGAACTCACTTTCTACTTTCCTTTGTAGCCCGAAACATGCCAATTTTGAGTTGTTTGTATTTTATTTTTCAATTGCTTCTTTCTTTCTTTTATTTATTTTGCCTTGAATCTAATCGACGTCACTGACTGTAATCATGAATGAAATCTTGTTAGAATTCTTAATATTCCTCGGACTGAACACAAATTTCCTAAAAACAGTTAGTTACCTACAACATGGACAATGATTCCTACGTACTAATAGTCCGTCCTCGTCTGACTTGGACATATTCCTAAGGATCGTATCTAACTAACAAAACCTTTGAAACCTGGACAATAGTTCCCTCAGACTTATAATTCACCTATGAATTGGATAATATTCCTAATTACTAGTGTCCATGTTGGACAATGGGGGGACACTTATCCCTCAGGAACGATATTCCACCTCGCTCTGTCAGGGCATCATTTCTATAAGGACCACCCATCTTCAACCCATCTTTTGACTTAAAAACTAAATCCTCTTGGAGATGGACACCTGCTTTTGGACATGTGTTCAGGCCATGATGTGTTTTGTAACACTGCATAAAAAAAACCTTGTGTGAGGTGCCATGGTCCTGGTCTCCATAACAGGATACCATCTACATACTCGTTAAAAAACACACTCAGAGCTGTGGCTTAGTTGGAGATACCAGATTTCCATAATGGGTTTAGTTTATACTTGATTCATTTCAAGCTTTGTCCTTTTTGCTACAAGGAATCTTGCTGTGGGGCCACATAGGATCCTATGTACCCTGAAGTCCCTGACCGTCTTTGAGTTGGGTAAACGTCTGTAAGTTCAGTAGATTGATGATTATCTTCGATCCTCATTGATGGCCCATATATTCA
>JAMKCH010085328.1:0-44395 GCA_023653785.1 Ophioderma brevispina
GTCATATGTCGTGATTTCATTTCATATAGAGTAGACACTCAACAAATGATTCTTACCTTGTTTTGGTAGAGTTTTATCTTAAAGTGAAAACACAGGTTATTTTTTATATGCTTATATTTCAATAGCAAACCTAGGCTAAATTTCGTATTTGCTCTATAGCAAGAAATATAATTTCAACAATTTTTGTCCAAGAAACAGTTTTCACTTAATCCTCACAGATGGTGATGTTTTTGATATAAAGCTTTACAACCAGTTGCAAATTCAGATTTTCACGTTTTTTCGGGACACCTGTTTATTTGAAATCTCCTCGTTGCACCTTTAATCAGTCAATTCGTATATGAGAAATATCCAGTTGTTTTCTAGATTTCGACAAAATGGGGTTCAAGTGCACATAGGGGTCATGCAAGTTCAACCTGCTTGCACCACATATGGGCCTTGGGCCAGTTGTTCTCCTGACCACGTATGAAAGTTAATCAGGTGAACACAATATGTGAGAACTGATCAATTGTTAACCCTTTATTTTGATGTTAATAACATTATCCATCCGAGATGCCAGTCATGTAAGAAATGTCATTTTTATAGATTGAAAAAATGGGTTCAAAGTTCACAAAGGGGTTACCACAGGTCAGCCCTGTTTTACACCACATATAAGCCTTGGTCCAGTGTTTCTTCTTTTGACCAATTATGAAGTTAATCAGTTGATACATATGTGTGAAATGATCAATTGTTAACCTTTAGTTGAAAAAAATTTTAATAACATTATCCAGCAGAGATGCCAGTCTTTTTTCCATTTTTTCCTGTCATCTGTTTTTTTTAAATCTTCCATGAAACAAAATCAGGATTTTTCACACAGCCATTCATCCGGTTATATTTTGAAGGATAAATAGCAGAAAACCAGAATTAAGGGGTCATGTTAGGGATTTTTTAGAAGTAAGTATGGCATTGTATACCTGCCGACAGTATATGATTTTTGCCTTGCTGTATTTTTCCCTTTTTCGAGTCATTAAAGTGGCCAAAACACGCTGAATTGGTTTCTGATATATCAAGCTTCAAAAAATAAAAAAATTAGTAAAAAAAAAACAAGTTAAATTGACCAGAAAAGTCCTGATATTGCCAAAAAGTTCTGACATTTTACCATAATATCCCCTTTTTGTATGAGAATGTTTCGTCAAAATGGGCCACCAACCGGACCAACTTCACAAATGGAAGTCCCGACACTTCACTGATCCAAAGTATGATATTGATTTTGTGCTCTTTCCAATATCGCCCATTGTCATCAACCGCAACTTTAATTATTGTTTTAAAGACTGTTTTGTGATTAATAACAATCTCTCGGCAGTTGTTATTCAACAATACCAGTTGGGAAAAGGGATCTTCAATAATTTTTGGTATTTCTTATTTTCAATTTATTTCTACCTTTAAAAGACATGAGAGATTTCAGAAAAATGTGCCCCTCCCATTTTTTTCCGAACAGGGTTTTTTTTGCCATTTTTGGAATGCTTTCCAATGTATAATATTAGACCACCCTGAGTGAGTAAGAGGAGAGCCGAATCGCCGTCTAATATATGGTATAAGATGATATTTAGTACTTTCTGTCGTGCAGACAAAAGTCACATGCAACGGTGTTTCATGGGGACAATTACGATAGTCAGTCAAGTTCAAACAAGGTTGGCAGTTTTCTTCGTGCTTGTTTGTTCCAATAACCTTCAAACATTCTTGGTAGGTGGGCACAATCCGATCAAGTGCAATTTGAGAGAAATTTTTATCCTCAAAAAAAATCTCCTCCATGTCACTTTAAATATCTTTGTTGTTCTCTCATATTACTGCCGTTAGGGTTGAAATGTAAAATGATCAGTTTTAAAGAGTTAGTAATATCTTCTGAGTTATCAAAATGCATCACAATCATGAGACTTTCAGAAGAAAATCAAACTGTTCCCGCGCACTGCTTGTTCATCTGATTTTTTTGACTCTCATATAATTTTAAGCTCACTTAAAGTAAAATAGACTGAAAGTGTTTAGACCCATGCTTCTGATAAGCTCCTAGGTGACCTTCTAACTGACTGATTGGAGCTTTGTTGCTGTTTGGGTCCAACAGTCCACTGCTTCAAGTGCCTTCCAGGCAGGCAGACTGGCTTATTGGACTTATTTTTTCCCCCACCTTGCTTCAAGTTTAGACTAAGAGTGTTAAGACCTATGCCTCTGATAAGCTCCTATGCAAACCATCTAACAACTGCCCCAATATGGAGCTTTGGTCCAACAGTCCACTTAATTAGCTTCAAGCTTCCATGTAGACAGACTGGCTTATGCCTTATTTTTTTGTGCCTCCACTTCAAGTAAATAGAACGGAAGTTCTAGAGACCCATTTCCTCTGATAAGCTCTAGGCCGACCTGCTACCTTTCGGATATGAGGCCTGTATTGAAGGTTTGGAAAGTCCAACAGTCCACGGTAGCTTCAAGTGTCTTCGCCATCAGGCAGACTGGGCTTATGTATTAAACAAAGGCAGTTTTGAGGTGCTGCCCCTTTGCCCGCCCGGGCATGGGTACACCACAAGATTGTAGCTTGCTCCGTGGATGAATCACAGGTTTCAGGTTTTTTTTAATGAAAGTTTTACAAGCTATTTGGGTACCATTAATGTATGTGTCAATTGTCAAAGTATTATAAATTTCATTCGGTGGCTGATTTGAAGTCTTCAAATGGTGATCAATTGTGAATCTATCCACTTCAGAGTAAAAGGCTTGTTGACAATCAAAACAAACACAAAGTATCATGTTTCATTTTCTTGTGATGCTGGATATATTTTAGTACATTCATTCATCCAACAGCATTCACACCCCACACAGAAAACTTCTCATATCAGAGGCTTAAGAACATGATGAGATTTCCAGAAAGAATAGCTCCCCAAATGTTTTCTATGAATGAACCCCGTTTTTTTTACATACTGAAATTCTTATCAAGGATTGATTAGATCCACATGAAGTGAATAAGCCGAATTAAGTCCCGTCTTTATGAATAAGATGATGATTTAGTAGTATGATGGGCGTCTTGATCGCAGATCGGAATCCTGCCCGATTTTGTCGAATCGCTTTGACTCGGGATCGGGAGAAAAGTCATTAGCTACCGTCTCCTCACCGATCTCCCAAACTGACAATTAAAAGCCAAGTTTACTACAAATACAACATATTTTATAAGCTTAACATTTATTATTGTTTAGTGACTATAAATATGTCATTATAATGCGCTGCCATCATTTACGACAAGAATCCTGTTTTTGTACACTGTAGATAATTTCTTTCTTTGCGTATTTTATACGCAATACTATCTTGAACTGGAGGTTTTCCTGCGGGTGAAGATCCTCCAAATACAATGGAACATTCCATCAACATCTACAGACGGAAGTGAGCATGCGTAAATTAGTCATTGCCAGCATTGTATGGCTAAAAAGAAGACTCCACGTGTGTTTCCTCATACGTAATTTCAATCAGTTATATGTAAAACTGGTCATTCTTTCTTCATTAAAATTCATGTTTTTGCTCATTGGATAATATTTAACTCTTCAACATTATTTATATTAATTTATTTATATAAAATTTATTTCTATTTATAATAATTTTTTATAAATGTAAATAAATAAATATGAAGAAAATAATTAAAAAAGGATAATAGTAAATAAAAATTAAAATAAAATAAAAAATAAATATAAAAAAATAAATTCAAATAAGCAAATACCACAAATTAAAAATTAAATAAAAAATAAAAATAAATTTATACAAAATAATATTTTTAAAAAGATGAACATAAAAAATGAATATAAAAAATCTTTTATATACACTATTTATTCTCTATGGGATTTTGTATAGGGAAGTCTAGCATATACCCAAAATCACTATATCTAAAAGTAAAAAGTCCTCTAATGACGTCATCAGTGACGTCATCACTTTCAAAGTTTTATATAATGCTTAACTAAAAATTCTTCACCCATACGCACCTTTACATACGCACCTACATATCTATACATACAGACCTACACACATGTCCATACGGACCTATACTTAAAGACACTATCAGTGATTTGAAAAATATTTAAAATTTGCAGGAATAGCTTCTAAGTGAAGGATAAGTCTGTAGAATTCTCATAAGTTACCTTTTCCAGCTGTAGAATTGACAGAAAAGGAAGAAAACGGCAGTGTTCCAAGATACGATTCTCCATTGAATTACGTGTAATAGTAAGTGTCCGTTCGGACAGTAATGACTCAAATCCCCGATTCTGTCCTTATTAGGTTGCGTCTGGGCTTATCATTTGCAGGGTATGTTAGGATACCTGTACTTGTTACATACATGCAAAAATCTGATTTTTGATGATTTTTTCGATTTGCTGATTTAGCAAATCACTGATAGTGTCTTTAATACACAGTAGCCTATGGGAATAAAAAGGCACAACCGCAATCGAATGAAAGTGACACGGCAGTAGCCGCCTTTGCAAATTATTTAAAGTAAAAACAGAGCTTCAATCCACAATGTAACATTCAAACATAAACTTTATCACAAAATTCCCACGACTTAGCTGTAAACAACCTCAGTGGGCAGACACAACGGCGCTGAGTAGGACCTCTCAGCACACGAGTGCCACGTGCCATAAAAAAAAAAAAAAAAAAAACTATTTATTCTCTATGGGATTTTGTATAGGGAAGTCTAGCATATACCCAAAATCACTATATCTAAAAGTAAAAAGTCCTCTAATGACGTCATCAGTGACGTCATCACTTTCAAAGTTTTATATAATACTTAACTAAAAATTCTTCACCCATACGCACCTTTACATACGCACCTACATATCTATACATACAGACCTACACACATGTCCATACGGACCTATACTTAATACACAGTAGCCTATGGGAATAAAAAGGCACGACCGCAATCGAATGAAAGTGACACGGCAGTAGCCGCCTTTGCAAATTATTTAAAGTAAAAACAGAGCTTCAATCCACAATGTAACATTCAAACATAAACTTTATCACAAAATTCCCACGACTTAGCTGTAAACAACCTCAGTGGGCAGACACAACGGCGCTGAGTAGGACCTCTCAGCACACGAGTGCCACGTGCCATGCTTGATAACATAATAGCTGCACAGTGGGAGGTTAAATAATTGATTTGATACACTAGCACGCTAACTCAACATAACAGAAAACACATTGTTTTTTACGTTAACAAATAGACCACCGGCTGCGGGTAAGGGAAGATCGAGCACTGTTTTGACGTAAAATATCCAAAGACTGTCACATAAATATTGTTTCAACTCGTGAGAGGGTAAATGGTTGATAGGTTAGTGTGAATTTCACTGCGATTTTGGCGCGATTTCTAATTTACAAATATAATCTGAATCGGGATCTGATCGGTCCGATTCAACAATTTTATGATCGGAGATCGGCAGTACCGATCTGGGGCTGGATCGGCCATCACTATAATTAAGTATCTAATTTGCATAGTTTATGAAATTTTTCCCGCAAGCCTTGTGTACAAGTTTTCTGGAGTTCTGTAAGGCGTATAATGATGTAACTGGTGGAAGGAAGCGGGCTGAGGAGTTCTCGACCTGATTAGATTTTGGGTGAATTTCGGGCAAATTAAATATGCAAATGAGCTAATTAATATGCAAAAAACAGCGTAATTGCTAGGTGGGGGAGCAAAGTATACAACAACAAAGGTATTAACATATGTAGTACCCATGCTTTCATTGAAAGGTTTTTATACCAGCAGCGGGTATATTGTGCTCCTTGTGATTCTTCCTAATCTTCGTCATCAAACACACAAGTTTTAAGCCTCTAGCGCCAAAACTACAAAGGCCCTAGAGCCCCCACTTGGCACAATGATAGCCCATGGCCCCCTCTAGTGCCTTTTGGCAATCTCGACCCCAGAGGTCAAAGGTCACAAGCTATATAGGCCAATATGTGAAAACCTATGATGGCATCTAGCTCCGAAACTACAATTGAGCTAAAGCCCTGACTTGGCACATTGATAGCCCCTGAGCCCCTCTAGTGCCTCTAACCAATCCCAACCCCAGAGGTCAAAGGTCACGGGCTACATAGGCCAATATGTGAATCATCAAGCACAAAGTTGTAAGAGGATAGCTCCAAAACTACAAAGGCCCTAGAGCCCCCATGTGGCACAATGATAGCCCATGCCCCCCTCTAGTGCCTTTGGGCAACCTCGATCCCAGAGGTCAAAGGCCACGAGCTACATAGACCAATATGTGAAAACCTATTATGGCATCTAGCTCCGTAACTACTGCTAAAGCCCCAACTTGGCACATTGATAGCCCCTGAGCCCCTCTAGTGCCTCTGACTAATCTCGACCCTAGAGGTCAAAGGTCACAGGCTACACAGGCCAATAAGTGAATCATCAAGCACAAAGTTGTTAGGGGCTAGCTCCAAAACTACAAAGGCCCTAGAGCCCCCACTTGGCACAATGATGGCCCATGGCCACCTCTAGTGCCCTTGGGCAACCTCGACCCCAGAGGTCAAAGGTCACAAGCTACATAGGCCAATATGTGAAAACCTATTATGGCATCTAGCTCCGTAACTACAATTGTTCTAAAAGCCCCAACTTGGCACAATGGTAGCCCTTGGGCACCTTTAGTGCCTCTGACCAATCTCGACCCCAGAGGTCAAAGGTTACGGGCTACATAGGCTAATATGTGAAACCCTATTATGGCATATACCTCCGTAACTGCAATAGCCCTAGAGCCCCCTACTTGGCACAATGATAGCCCATTCACGATCCCCTGTAGTAAAAAAAAAAAAAAAAAAAACACAAAGTTGTAAGAGGATAGCTCCAAAACTACAAAGGCCCTAGAGCCCCCATGTGGCACAATGATAGCCCATGCCCCCCTCTAGTGCCTTTGGGCAACCTCGATCCCAGAGGTCAAAGGCCACGAGCTACATAGACCAATATGTGAAAACCTATTATGGCATCTAGCTCCGTAACTACTGCTAAAGCCCCAACTTGGCACATTGATAGCCCCTGAGCCCCTCTAGTGCCTCTGACTAATCTCGACCCTAGAGGTCAAAGGTCACAGGCTACACAGGCCAATAAGTGAATCATCAAGCACAAAGTTGTTAGGGGCTAGCTCCAAAACTACAAAGGTAGCCCTTGGGCACCTTTAGTGCCTCTGACCAATCTCGACCCCAGAGGTCAAAGGTTACGGGCTACATAGGCTAATATGTGAAACCCTATTATGGCATATACCTCCGTAACTGCAATAGCCCTAGAGCCCCCTACTTGGCACAATGATAGCCCATTCACGATCCCCTGTAGTGCCTTTGGCCAATCTCAACCCCAGAGGTCAAAGGTCATGCCCACCACAAACAAGCGGGTAAGCCGTATTTGCGTGCAAATATAGGGCCATTTAGTTTTAGTTCTGGTTGTTGCACGTGGGTCAGTCTTTTGGGTTGCCAGCCTGTTTACATTTCTTTGAAAATGTGAAAATACGTAAAATTCAGTGTTTCACCCCTTTTCATACCTCATATGGGTCCCAAATTTAAAATGTGGTCACATGTTTTTTCAAAAATAGTGTTGCCAAACTGAATAAATTATCATATTTTTACTAATTTAGTGAATGTTAAGGGAATTTAAAGATTTCTTGAGGCATTTTAGCCAAAAACATACCATTTTTCATTTGTATCAAAAGGCTTTGTTGGAAAAAGCTTTCTTGCTATTATCTTAAAATACTAAAATAACATTTCTCGACCTGATTAGATTTTGGGTGTAAAATATCCAACTTCCAATTTAGACATTGCGGCCCATATTCCCGAAACTTGTTTAGCTAAACGCGATTTTAGCTTAAAATTGCCGTAACTTAAAATTGCGTTTAAGCAAAATGTGTTTAAATATTTTTAACCATTTGCTTAATTAAACAAAGCTTTAAACACAAGTAGCATCATCGTTAAATTAGCGTTCCATAGCGTTTAAGGTGCTACACCAACTGGGTGAGAATGATGTGCACCATTGCTGTTGTCAATTGGAGTGTGCAATGAGCCGTTCACTTGGCGAAAACACACACTAAAATACTTCTTAAACTAGCCCCGTACCTAGTTTAAATTTCGATACATTTTGGTGGAGTTAAAATTGTGTTTAACTTTAAACTCCTTTCTGGAATTGCGTTTACTTAAGCCATACGTTTATCTCACATTTAAACGTTCGTTTAGCTTAAAATCGCCGCTAAACCACCTTTTTGGAAACCGGCCTGCATGGTTTAAAGACACTATCAGGTGATTTGAAAAATATTTGAAATTTGCAGGAATAGCTCAAACGTGAAGGATAAGCTGTAGATAGAATTATCATAAAGTTACCTTTTCCAGCTGTAGAATTGACAGGAAAAAGTGAGAAAAGGGAGAAAAGGGAGAAGGAGAAAGAAGAAGAGGAGAGAGAGAAAACGGCAGGAGAAAAAACGGCCAGATAGTTGTTACTAAGATACGGTCTCCATTCTAAGTACGGTTTAGTAAGTAGCTGTCGACAGTAATTGGACTAAAAATTTCCGTCCGATTTTGTCCTCCTTATTAGTGTTTGCTTATGGTCTATCATTGCAGGGTATGTTAGGATTACCTGTACTTGTTACATACATGCATATTCTGATTGTGATATTTTTTTCGATTCGCGATTTTTAGCAACTCACTGATAGCGTCTTTAAGTAAGGGAGGGAGGCTAGTGGTCCGAAGTGTACGGAGTGTTTGGCCAGAATTAAGGTGGTGTTGATGTAGTTCAATTCTCACTTCTAGTGATCGCGACCAGTCGGCGGGGGGGGACATCTTTTACACGGTCGCGTAAAATCGAGTTCGCCTTGTTTTTGGAACTTTCAGGCAAGAACCCCTTTGGCGTGTCATTGCATGTGGTAGAAGTTTCAGACTAATAGGTCAAGGGTCATTTTAGCCATTAGCATATGCAAATTGTACTCGCTGTATTATTTGGTATGGTATGGTATACATGTATATGCTGGGCTAATGGCATGGTTACTAGATTAAAGGGGTTATGTTAAGGGCAGTGTCAACCCTGGTGCTTTTGTTTTTACACGAATGTCTGATTTTTGCACCATTTTAAACATTAAACTCTGTTCTATAGTTACCAACAAAGGTTATCCACTGCAGACAATCCTGAGCTGTATTTTTGCCGATTTAAAGCAGCTATTTGACCATTTAAAGTCACAAAAACCGCTTGGTCTAAACGGCGGGAATTTAAGCACATTTCACGCCGTCAGGCGCAAGGCGCACCATCGCGTCGCACGGTGAATTTTTGCTGCGTAATGAAAAAAAAAAAAAAAAAAAAATGGTTTAAGTAAGGGAGTCTAGTGGTCCGAAGTGTAAGGGAGTGTTGGCCAGAATTAAGGGGGGTGGTCTGATGTAGTTCAATTTCTCACTTCTTAGTGATCGCGACAGTCGGCGGGGACATATTTTACACGTCGCGTAAATACGAGTTCGCCTTGTTTTTGGAACTTTCAGGCAAGAACCCCTTTGGCGTGTCATTGCATGTGGTAGAAGTTTCAGACTAATAGGTCAAGGGTCATTTTAGCCATTAGCATATGCAAATTGTACTCGCTGTATTATTTGGTATGGTATGGTATACATGAAGAGAAGATTTCAGTAGCTTCCCATAATGCATTGCTTCCAATGGAGGTTTTTGTACAGGTACTGATGTGAATCGTTAGTGATGAAACATGGCTAAATTGATAGTACTGATCACAAATTTGCATTTTAAGAGTGTTTCATCTCTAACGATTCACATGACTACCTGTACAAAAACTTCCAATGGAAGCAATGCATTGTGGGAAGCTACTGATATCTTCTCTTGTATACATGTATGGTTACTAGATTAAAGGGGTTATGTTAAGTTTTTGGCATGGTACATCTAGATTTAAGAATATGTTTGGTTTCCAGCAAGGATTGGGACACTGAATAGGTGTGTTGGAATTTTGCTATGGGATGGTAGATTAAAGGGGTTATGTTGAGTGTCAATTTTGTTAAGAAGACCAATTAGGGCTGGCTATAAAGATCAGTACATTTTCTTCAAATTTCACTTCTGTGGAGGTCACTATCAACTACCTAAGATTGCATGACATAAGACCTAAAAATATTCTCTGTGAATGGACTGGCTTATTTTTATGATTTTGTGCAATATTTATGTTCTTGTGTATGCTTGTTTTGCCACCAGGAGGGAAGGATAAAAGCATTGTATAGGGGTGTGTTACCAACACTTCTAGGCATGATACCATATGCAGGTAAGAAATCTTATTTTGTCTAGTTTGGTAGTATTTTATGTATTTTAATTAAAGGAAAGATGCTCTTATCTAAAAAAAAAAAAAAAAAAAATCTATTTTTAAAAAATGAAAAAACCGTCCCTAGACAAATTTGTCTTGTTTCTAAAAAATAACATAAGAAATCATGAAAATTCTAATTGTTTTTGTTATGCTGTCTGAAAATTTTGGGGCAAAATCGGGTTTTTTTAGTATTTTTCTCAAAATACGGAAAGTTTTACATTAATCTGATGCCATCATCGGGTTCATCGTCCAATTTTCTTTCTAGAAATGTATACTTTTACATACAATAATCAAATATTTGCAAAGTTACAAACCAAAATAGATACTCGGAAACTCAATGTTCACACTGCCCTTAAGTTTTTGGCATGGTACATCTAGATTTAAGAATATGTTTGGTTTCCAGCAAGGATTGGGACACTGAATAGGTGTGTTGGAATTTTGCTATGGGATGGTAGATTAAAGGGGTTATGTTGAGTGTCAATTTTGTTAAGAAGACCAATTAGGGCTGGCTATAAAGATCAGTACATTTTCTTCAAATTTCACTTCTGTGGAGGTCACTATCAACTACCTAAGATTGCATGACATAAGACCTAAAAATATTCTCTGTGAATGGACTGGCTTATTTTTATGATTTTGTGCAATATTTATGTTCTTGTGTATGCTTGTTTTGCCACCAGGAGGGAAGGATAAAAGCATTGTATAGGGGTGTGTTACCAACACTTCTAGGCATGATACCATATGCAGGTAAGAAATCTTATTTTGTCTAGTTTGGTAGTATTTTATGTATTTTAATTAAAGGAAAGATGCTCTTATCTCGGTAAAGGGCGGGGTAAACAAGATCTAGATACATCAATCTTGGTTGAAACTTGCAGGAGAGCATGTTCTTCTTTGAAACACTTAAATGTGTGTGACATGATCGACAACCTTCTCCCTCCACTTTACCCCATTGAAATTGAGATTTTGGTATCAGAAGAAATCATCTGACTGTTGTCAAATGAGGTTATCTCCCTGTAATCTCAGCTCCACCAATTTCATAACACTTCTTGTACATTAAAGACACTATCAGTGATTTACCTGAAAGATTAAAAATATTCGAAATTTGCAGAAATAGCTTATAATTAAAGGACAAGTCTGTAGAATCTCATAAGTTACTTTTTGCAACTGAAAAACTTGAACAGAAAAGGAGAGAAAGACAAAAAGCAGTGCTCAACAGCTATGAATCTCCATTCAATTGGTTGTTGTAGTAGGTGTCCGATGGACAGTAAGGACTAAAAATGCGGATTTTGTCTATTAGGGGTGCTTTCAACCTTACGCTTGTAGATCTGTTAGGATCCTTATATGTGTACAGAAATACAAAAATCGGATTTGACAATTTTTTCGATTTTCTGATTTAGCAAATCACTGATAGTGCCTTTAATACAGGCCTGCATTACACACGTACACACATGCCCACAAGCATGTATGTATGTATGTGCACATACATGCACACCCACACCCACATGCATGCACGTACACACGCATGCACACACACATAAATACACCCTTGCATACACACTCTGAATTCTGTGCAATTTTTCAAAATGCAAAATAATATTCAAAATATGAACACACTTGTATAAATATCTCTGTTTTGGAGTAATTAACATACCATACCAAGTATACTTATGGAATGCTCACTTTTTTTCCCCACTCAACAGGTACAGCATTTTATACCTATGAAACAGCCAAAGCTTATGTACTATCAGACATCAGACTATTAATCCTAGCTAAACCATCACCAAATAACCCATACGAGAAGGTACTAAACACACCGGCTAACCTGGCTATAGGAGGCCTGGCAGGGGCAGCAGCACAGACTGTATCGTAAGTTATCTCCCAAAATAATTAATCAATTTGATGTAATTGGTTAATAATTTGACTTGAAAATTAGACCATATTTTAGACATCTATTAAAGGTGCATTTTGTGATTCCAGCACCTTCTGTTTACTCATTGTTCACTCTAGATATCCTTGAGAAAAGCTTATTTACAAAATTTGAGTTGATCCCGATCTTGTGGTTTTGTGTTATGAGCAATTGCTTGTTTCCCACGGTCCCATAGGCCAATATGCTGTAATTTCTGTCCGTTTAGGAACGGAAAATACAAAATTGCAAATTTCTTTTAGATACGACCGAATTTGCACATAAGATTAGGTACATGTGGATTACTAAGGCTAACGGTTCAGATGATATAAAAATCTCAAACATATTTTAGGTAAGTCGGGGGGGGGGGGGGTACGAAGTTGTGGATCACAAAATGCCCCTTTAAGTAATAAGTAGGGAATGTTCAGAATGTGCAAAGTACCAAGTAGAAGCAACTAAAGCTTGTAGGTGGAAATGTACTTGTGACACTTTATTGACTAGGTCAAAAATCATACCTACATTTTCCAGAAATTATACCATAATTTTTAGCCCCCACCAGGTGGGCTTTCATTATCTTGCTAAATAGATAACTATGTGTTGTATGTCTGAATGTGATGATGAATCATTTATCCACTGTATCAACAAAATACAACAACCTGTGAACTTCAAACTTGGTAGAGTGGCAGACCATGATTACTCTGGTGCTGTATAGTTTACATCCAGATATCTGCTATTGATGAATATTAATTAACTAATTTGCATATAAATGAATGTAATTAATCCACTGTAGCAACAAAATGCAATCTGTGAAATTTAAACTTGGTAGGATGGTAGACCTTGATGACTTATTGTGCTGTGTAGTTCAATGTCCAGATATCTGCCTATTAAAGGCTGACTCAGAGATTTCGAAATATATATTTTTGTGTAGTAATTAAATATAGTCGACTAGAACTAAAGATACTCACCTAAAATGCTGAATTCCAAAGTTACAGATGAATCGGATTTTTCGTTTTCACGCGGTACACATTTATGTACAGTATAACAGTGCATAGGATACCGTGTATAACAAAAATTTCCGGATCCGGAATTTTTAAACAAAGTTGGGATTTTCTATATGAAGCACTTCGATTTGGGCTTAGTTATTTCACAAGTGATTATTATATGGACAAGCATTATGTATATGCAAAAAACACAATTTGTTTAAAATTGAGGGCGCCCTCCCCGGGAAATCTCTGAGTCAGCCTTTAACAAAATAATACTTGTGGAGCCACCTTAAAGGGCCGTGGCCCCCCAATCGCTAATAGCCTTGTTCCCAAAACCCCAGATTTTACCGGAAGTGGTCAAACTTTTAGTATCTGAAGAAAAATGCTATTTTTCTCATTTTCCCTGTGAAATCTTAGGGCTAAAGGATGTTTGGTTTGGAAGTTATGAGTGAAAATGTGCTCCATTTTGGTTGACCAATATTAATTTTACACAGTACTCTATTTGCTCACAAAAATCACGTTTCTAGCTCTCATCACAACAGATTGAAATATCGGCACAAAACTTTACAGATGGGGTTTTGGGGTGAAGGCAATTCTATCAAGGTGAAAACTTTACATACTTAAAGGTGCAACAAGAGATTTCAAATAACAGATGTGCCAAAAAATGTGAAAATTCTGATTGTGGCACTGATTGTGGCACAAGGTCCCCATCTGTAAGGATTAAGCTGAAAACTATTTCTTTGGTACAAAAATTGTGAAATTTCTAATTTTGTATTCGAGCAAATATGAAATTCAGCCTATGTTTTCTATTGAAATATAAGCATATTCAAATCACCTTTTGTTTTCATTTTAAGTTATTTCTGTAACCAAATAATATGTGGGGAATCTATTGATTGTCTAATCTATATGAAATCACTACATATCACAGAAAATATGGATGACTTGAAATCTCTTGTTGCACCTTTAAATTGCGCCATGAACCACATAATTCTTATTTTATTAAAGTCATACAGAAAACTCTCACAGTACTATCTGATTTTGTGACAACTGTAATCTACTCATATTTTCTGTGCACAGTGTCCATTCATCAAATCTCTGGTATTAACTATGTGTTGGAACAAAATAATATCAACCTAACCTAGCTGTTTACTGACGAGTGAAAATTGTACTGAGAGGGATTTTTGAGATAATTCTTGTACTTAAATCCCTGCATTTGACTTTTTCCCTGTAGTTATCCACTGGATGTTGTCAGGAGGATTATGCAGTTGGGAGAAATGCCATGTAATTCCAGTCTGTCAAAGTAAGTCTGATACAAGGAAGTTAAAAAGGGGAACTCATAGGTACCCAGCATTTTTGGGAATGAGTTGGTGTACCTCCTAGATATTTTCATATCAAAGCTTGATTGCTTATTAACCTTCAATTTTACCAAACACCATTCTCAATACAGTTCTGAAATGCTACAAGGTAAAATTGAAGGTTAACAAGAAATACTTGATTGTTAAGCTTCAATGCAGCTGAGAGAAATGCTTCGCAATTCCAGTCAGTCTATAAGAGTGTGTTTCTATTGAGACCAATTTTCCGGTATATACCAGCAAAGGGATTAAAATTGGCTCAATATAATCAGTCGTTCTCTGGCATTTTCCTGCTTATACCGACAAAAGTTTTCACTGGAATTTATCTTTCTTTTAGAAGGATAATGCCAGAGAAATTATCCGGTTAACGCCAATAGAAACACACACCGTTCTCGTAGAGTGCACATACCAGGGAGAAACCGGATATTGGCAACGCATGGGTCATCAATTTGAACTTGGGGTGATTTTGTCTGCTGTCGTTCCCACGGGTTCTGATTTTGTGTTCTTTTTTAAAATCGGTTATTATGGCTGAAAATACTGCTGCACATACTCCAGTATTCGTTTGGACAAAAGGCAACTTAAGCATTGATTTCAGAATGGGGAGAGACCGGATATTCAGTGAATTTTAGATCAGTAGAAAATTAAGTGGCCTACAAAAATACTACAGCACAAGTTAGCGAGATCACAACCCACAGTGCAATGCAGTTTACCTGTGGCAGATGACCTTTGGCTTGTAAGATCACAGCCTGTGACGGTCGGTTGCGTTTTCCGGAAAACGCTGCTCGATAGAAAATTTGCACTATCGGCTATTCACTGGTATCAACCAGATAAAATTTTATCTGGATAAATTCTGTTTATTCAATATTCTATTACCTCTGCTGCCCATTATTGAAAATCCAGCATTCTGATTGGTCAGTTCACTGCCCATTATTCTGCAATAAGGGGTCGCCCATGCATTTTCTTATTAAATGAAGCTGTTTAGTAAATAGAATAGAAATAAAGGGTTTGCAGTGTCATTATGGGCTCATATGCTCTCGGCAAGAAAAAACTTTCAAATAATGGGCTCGGGTGACCACCTCGCCCATTATTTAGTTTTTCTGACTTCGGACACATTATGCGCCCATACAATGACACTGCAAAGCCCTTTATTTCTTAAGTAATGCGCTCTTAAGTCTAATATATACTAATACAGGGAAAGCTTAGGGTGCTAGGGGTGAGTCATATTCTGAATGCTTTGGCACGTACCTGTATAGAGTGTAGACTTGGCATCAAACTTTATTCTAAGTAAATAACAGAATAAAGCCAAAACAGCTGCAGGCCAGGACCAAGCATATTTACTGTACGCAATTCAATGTGTCAGTTTTATAATGAATCAATTTTGAGTAGCAAGGAATATTATTTTTCTGAATATGTTCTTTTAATGTGTTACCACAACAAGTGTATGTTTTCTTTCTCACAGTTCACCTCTACAGATCTTAGTGTACATCTACAAAAATCACGGTATCCGTGGACTTTACCGAGGTCTAACCATCAACTACCTACGAGCCATTCCATCCGTTGCCGTGTCATTTACTGTGTATGAACACATGAAAAGGGTGCTCAAAGTAGAACAGAAGACAACAGTATCATTATGATGTCCATATCATCTGATGTGGTTTCATTTCTCTGTGCATGTGTGTGAAAAAAATGAATGTGCTGGAAACTGGTGGCAATGCATTCTACAGTAAACCTCTCGCATAGGTGTTGTAAGTAGTGTATATTAAGAGTTTTGTACTTTCGGAGGAAATGGGATTTTTATGCTAAAGTGAAATTGTGATGCCCAAATTATTGGTATAAGTATATCATTGAAGCCCTATTTGCATAATTGTATTACACTATATCAGAATGATGCACTTAAGGTCCGTTCATACTTCCACTGCAATGCAGTGCAGTGCTGCTGCAGTGCCGATATATCAATCACTTTCTACTGCAACTTGATGCAACCCACTGTAATGCAAGTTAAAATGAATTTAACTTTGTTGCAGTACTGCATTGCAGTATCTTAGGCGGAGACTGCAATTCGGGCAATGCAACGCACTGCACTGCAGTGCAGTGGAAGTATAAACAGACCTTTAAGTCTCCCAAAATGAAATTTGAGATTTAGTTATAAAAGACAGGATGTATTGTAATGCTTTCAAATGATACTTCTTTTGTTGATTGGACATGAAGTAGAGGCATAGTAACTGATGGACTTCTTTTTATTTCTCAACTTTATCATGATGTGATCTGAGATTATTACTGGGGTGTTCCTTCTGATAAATGCATCGTTTTGATGTAGTGAGGCACAATTGTGTACATGCTGTAGTGGCTCAAGATTTTGACATGAATGAGATTAGCTGCTTGAGTAGAAAATGAATTGTATTTTAGAAATTAAATACCGTAACCACTCGGGTGTAAGCCTACCTTCGGGTATAAGCCCACCCCAATATTTAAAGAAAATACAGGAGCTAGCATACACTTGGGTATAAGCCCAGGTGGTAATTTTAGCATTCAGGAAACAATGTGGCAGTATAATTACAGTTAGACAGTTAGACATTATTTTATTCACACCTCATCTTCCATGATTATACATTAATGACAATACAATAACATTATCGAATTATAGTGTTTAAACAATGGAAGAATTATACAGTGTATATGCAGTATACAATAATGAATACAATAAGCATCCAAATTCAAAAATTCACACACAAAATCACATTTTAAAACGAACTATTCTATCAAAGTAGGGCCCAATGCATTGAGATGGCTTATTTGCTCTAATAACTTTGAGGAATGTGATGGGAAAATTGAATCTTTATTGTTTTAATATATGCTACAACTAAAGTGTATGATTAAATGGTATCTGAATATGCTCTTGAAATGATATTTTTTGCAATTTCTGATATTTGCTCCCAAGTTGTAGCCCCTCCCCGGGTATAAGCCCACCCCTATTTTGAAGTAAAATCTTCCTCTTTGGGGGGTGGGCTTATGCCCGAGTGCTTACGGTACTAACAGTGCACTAGGTGCATGTGTAACTGATAAAGCTGCCAATATTTTAACCATGAAAGTGGATATCTTGATGAGTAAAAACATACACCATTATTCTTGCCATCAACCTTGCTCTGATTTTGACATGATTGAGATTAGCTGTGTTTTGCAGAATACCAATTTAATTCTACAAATTCAGTACTAAATGTCGATTCATATTTCACTGAACTGCAGTGTAATTTGAGCTGTGTTACTGCTGTGTTGAATCAGATGGTTTTAATCCATTTTCACTGCACTCCACTGCACTGCAGTACAGTGAAGTATGAATGGACCTTTACACTGTTCTTGGTGTATGTCAATATGTAATTCATAAAGCTCCTGCTATTTTCACCCTGATGCAAATATCTTGAGTAGGAAACTTACATTCACCATTATTCTTGCCATCTGTCTTACTCTGATTTGGACCATAGAACATGTTTGGACCAATTTCATTGTACCAATTCAATGCTAAGAGTACAGTCTATGCTAAGAGTGTATTATGTATCTTATTAGTGAAACATTGTATATACTGCTAAATTGAATGTGACAGCCCTTCAAAGTTATTTATTTTGGGATATGATGTCCTAATATTTCAACCCGTAATTTTCAGTTTAAATGGTAAGTCTGTGTAAACAACCTAGGCTGTATTCTCAAAGGCAGTCTATCTCTAAACCTGAGTTATTCTTCCATGAATGGATCTTTTTTCTTTCAACCTACTCTGAAGTGTGATGTAATAGGTGAGAAAGTTCCTCACAGATGGACCTTTTTCCTTCAGTGTACTCTGAAAGTGAAAATTCTCATGGGTGGACCTTTTTCCTTCAATATACTTTGACAGTGTGATGTAATAGGTGAGAAAGTTCCTCACAGATGGACCTTTTTCCTTCAGTGTACTCTGAAAGTGAAAATTCTCATGGGTGGAACTTTTTCTTTCAATATACTTTGACAGTGTGATGTAATAGGTGAGAAAGTTCCTCACAGATGGACCTTTTTCCTTCAGTGTACTCTGAAAGTGAAAATTCTCATGGGTGGACCTTTTTCCTTCAATATACTTTGACAGTGTGATGTAATAGGTGAGAAAGTTCCTCACAGATGGACCTTTTTCCTTCAGTGTACTCTGAAAGTGAAAATTCTCATGGGTGGACCTTTTTCCTTCAATATACTTTGCCCAATTCCAAATGAACCATGAAGGAGAGTGGTATTCTGTATTTAATCAATAGCTCGTACACAGATTAAAAAAAAAAAAAAAAAAAATCATGGGTGGAACTTTTTCTTTCAATATACTCCAAAAACGTGATGTTGTAGGTGAGAAAATTCCTCATGGATGGACCTTTTTCCTCAATATACTTCCAAAGCGTGATGTAATGTTTGATAGTTTCGCACAGATGGACCTTTTTTTCCCTTCAACTACTCTGAAAGTGAAAAATTCTGTATTTTGTTGGTTTGTAACCTGAAATGACTTTGTATTTCTCTTCTATTACATCACACGTTAATTTGTATACTATGGCTCGTAATTTCTTGGACAGTTTAGAACGTACGCCTGCTTCGTACACAGGACCGCCCGCTTAACGTCCCCTCCGAAGGACGGGTTGCTTTTATGATTCATTTGCCCAATTCCAAATGAACCATGAAGGAGAGTGGTATTCTGTATTTAATCAATAGCTCGTACACAGATTAATCCAGAATTGGATTCATTTGCTCTGAAGTGGACACTTGCTAGGGTATCAAAAGCTCGGGCATTCAATACAACCTTTCTGGAGAAAGATAAATTTCTGCCAATGTTGTCAACAACAAATTTGCCAAGACACAGCCCAGAGGTCTAAAAAATACACAATTTTTACTGTTACCATTGGTTCCTATGGTGCAAGAAATTACTTTTAACCTGTGGCAGTGACTGAAAAGTAGCACTTGGAGAACACTTCTGACAATAAAGTGCACCCAATTGTGCTGCTAAACAATGTTGGCAACATTTAACGGTGGTTGACCCCATCATGGTCCAATTTTTGTGTTGCCTGCCTTCGATGGATTTAAACCAAACCTTGAGTTATACGTGCAACAACATGGGATCCCTAATTTGTTGATGAGGTCAAAGGTCACATACCAAGGTCAAAGGTCATGTGAGGTAAAGTTGTATGATAGGGCGGGCTAGAGGGCGGACTGGTGTAGTGGCTCATCAACTCGCCTTTCACCAATGCAGCCCGGGTTCAATCCCCAGGTCGTACGTGAATTTGGTTGCCGATCCATACCCGTCCTCGCAGGTTTTCTCCGAGAACTTAGGTTTCCTCCTGCATCTAAAATCGGACTTCTTCCCATAAAGCCTTCCTTGTCATTCTGGATTTACTTGTTGTGTTGTAGCAGCCCAAGGCGTTCCACAGCGGCGCCCTGAGCACTTCGGTGGATTTGACGTGCGTTATAAGAATTAAATATTATATTAAATATTAAAATATTATAAAGATAGGCTGAAAATGTAAAATTGACCTCAATTGAAAAGTTGAAGTTCAATTGGAACCAAACTTGATTTATGGATATTACACACAAACCCTCATTTGTTTATGAGGTCAAAGGTCGCATATCAAGGTTAACAGTCATATAAGGCCTCATTCACAGGGGTCATCAGTTTGAACTTGGGGTGATTTTGCCTGCTCTCTTTCCCACAAGTTTTGATTTTGTGCTCCTTTTTAAAATCGGTTAATATGGCTGAAAATACTGCTGCACATACTCCAGCATTGTTTGGACAACCCACAACCCAACCCACAATGCAATGTGGTTGACCTGTGCAGATGACCTTTGGCTTGTAAAATCACAGCTTGTTGTGTTGTAGCAGCCCAAGGCGCTCCACAGCGGCGCCCTGAGCACAAACCCTCAGGCCATATAAGGCCTCATTCACAGACTGCGACGGCAGGCGACACTATTTTTCATACGTTTCCCATTCAAATGGAAGCATATCACCAAAAACAACTGATCATAAATTTTGAGTTAAATCGGTCCAGGCGTTTGGATAGTAGAAGCAAAAATGTGTATTAAATTTGCTCCTTGGGCTGTGTGTGTGTTAATTAATGTGGTCGACCACATTTGGAGACATTTTTGTTCATAACATCAAATACCAAAATCTCAATTTTGATGGAGTAAAGTGGGGACGAGGGTTATCGATTGGATCACCCACCTTTAAATTCTGCTCATATTTTGAAGACCAACCTCGATGCGATGTGCAATAAGTATACACAAATAGGTTATTTCAAACAGGGATGATACATATTAGTAAGTGTTGTATGTGTCCTACAGTCTTTGTGTCAAAATTAGTGTGCATAGACCTTACATTTAGACATGGAATGATTTAGTAAGTTAGTCTGAAATGATTTTATGTTTGATATCTAAGTAAATAATCTTGCCATGAAATATATATATTTGTGAAATTATAACCAAAATATACAATTCATCCAAAAAAGTTTCTGGTTCCTTGCAAGACTGTTGTGATGCCACAAGCAAACTTTGGGGTGGATCCACATAATTTAATATTAACTTTGAAGACTGACTATATTGTACTGTTACCAATAACCTAAATAAAGGCTGACTCAGCGATTCCTGAAGATGCTGCGCTCTTTTTGTTATTTAACAAATCAAGTTTTTTTTTGCATGTACATGATCACTGATGATGCTTGTCTACATGCTAATCACAATTTTAATAACCAAGCTCAAATCGATATCCGTCTTTTATAGAAAATCACAACTTCACAAATTCCAGATACTCTATGATACTGCTATGAGTAAGCATTAAGGTTTACTACATGAAAACAAAAATCTTATTCATCTCAATCTGTAGATTTGAGGAGTTTAGATTTCAGACTTAATTTTAGTTCTATGCTTGCTGTCAAAGTGCTTCTGTGATAGCCAATGCAGCAGTCGTCATGAACGTGTAGAAAGGGGTGGAGCTTTATATGATCTGAGCCACTCTCAAACTCACACAATTGTGATGAGCAATAATTAGCCAATCATAGTTGAGCAAAATCACTTCCGTGTTTATGCACGTCACACTCAAAGCAGAACAAATACCACGGAAGTATTTTGACGGCGACTGTAATGTAAATTAATACACACACAAAAATGATTCCAAATCTCTGATTCTGCCTTTAATGAATAACTTTATCAAGTACTTGCAGCTTATCACTACACCCAAAAGTTTACTTCTCATTTCACAGGTTTTTTGTGCCTGTGAATGGCAAAGGTACTCTCGGGATGTGATTAACCGGATTTGAAAATATCCCATTTGGTACCAGAAGGATTAACTTTCATGTTAATTTAAAACAAAATCTATCAATTTAAAGACTAATGTGACCAAATTTTTTCAATGTTTGTTTTAACACATTGGCTAAATATGGAGTTTTGTATCCTCCTCAATATATCATATATGCCAAGGCAATATAACACTGTCTGTGGCGGCTTCTGTTCTGTGACATTCACAGTATTGTTTTGCCAACATTATGAGCAAATAATCAGAACTATCTTTGTACAGATTATGTTGCTTCATCATGCAAGGACAAACCCAGAGGGTGTATTGAGTCAATCTCACAATGCACCAGTTTGGGGGAAATTCACTTCAAAAGGGTCATGTGATCCCACAAAAATCATATTCTTAACATATAAAAACCTTGACTTTTACACTCAATTTAGCCTACAAAGCATTAGTACTTAGGTATTTTTTAGCATGATTATAAAATGTCTTGTGGTTCTTAAACATTTGGAACACTTTTTATCCTTAAGTACTGACATGTGTTTGTAAAGTGCAGTATAGGCACATTGCTATGTATCATGGGATTGATTCAAAACACCCTCTGGGACAAACCAGAGTACTTCAGTAAATATGCTACTTTCAAAATGTGTTAGAAGTTTTGCTTTGTCGGTCATGCTGATGAGTATTTTAATGCAAGCTTTGGAAGGTTTGTTGATTAGTCTGGACATATTGGAGGGTCTCCAGAACACAACATGGAAACGGCAAAGTAGCATAGTTGTATGAATGTTCAGCTGTTGTATCTTGTATACACAGGTTATATTGTGAGTCCACTCTTTGCACTATAAATCCAATTTGGCACATCTTATAATGTAACATGATATTGTTAAATCAATAAGTTGTGAGCGGTGTTCTAAATAATAACAAAACATTCCTAATCAGTTATTAGACCAGTTGCCATGGCAAATTGTAAAATGAAGTCAGAGATAACACAAACGCGAAATATCAGTAGCTACATGGATTGTTACATGTTTAAATTTTGTATTAATCTGTCTACCTGAAGTTTTAGCCTTTAAATGTTTTGTATAAGTATACAAAAATATGAATCTGTATAATACACTGGCCACTCAGATCAATATCTCAAATTATAGGTATTTTCATTCAAATTAGCTTTGATATTAACAGAACCTGGCACGCTTCAAGGCTCCAACTAAAATAACCGGTTTACCATAAATGTAGAAGGTGACTTTGCTGTATTTTAAGGGTTAGTAGTATTAAAAAGTACACATTGACTCAAAGAGGTAACAAGTGATAGAGATGTCATTGGTCAATGAGATTCTTAGATCATTAGGGTTAAGGTCTGGGTTAGAGTAGTAACAGTGTTAATCACAAATGCTCCAGGAAAATTAGGATTGGATTCTGGTGTAATAATTATTATGTTAGTCATAAATGCTCCAGGAACATTAGGGTTGGGGTCTGAGTTAGAGTAGTAATAGTGTTAAAGGGACATAAGGAGATTTTTTGAGGCTACAAATTTCTCTAAATTTACACTAGAAAGAAAAAACAAAAACGTTTTGAACTTGCTTGCTATCTTAATCAGCCACATAGAGCATGCTTGGATTTTCTGTTGTACATGACTGAAAATACTACATCATGTTTTTTTACATAAAAACAGCATTTTCAACATTAATTTCAGCCATGATTTAATACATTAGTAAGCATTCTAATCTGAAAATGTTGAACAAAGTCGGCATTTGTACACATAACAATACTTATTTAACTCAGACAGGTAAATAGGCAAATAAAAATTTAGTCTATGCTCAAGCATAAGCTGCAAAAATGAGTTATGAAAAACAACAAAACAAATCCACTATGAAAATAGTTTTGGCCAAATTTTGGAGAAAAAACCCAAAATATATGCTAAGTATTATATATTTTTGTATATGACCTTTATTATGAAAAATGTTAAAGTAGAAATATAGTTACCTCAGTCTCTGTATAAATTCAACACTTCAATGTCAAGTAGCAAATACTGAAAGGCCTTCAGGATATTTAGGATTTTAGATTGGCTTGTGTGTTCGAAAAGATTTTAGAAATTTCTGGGGCAAGTTTCACAGTTGTTTCTTTGTTCTTAACATCGTAACATGTTTTAAGAAGGACTTGTTTTAAACCATCTTGGGAAGGATTAACTCTATACCTGGGAAACTGGGCTAGAAGTAACTCGGATTCACTTCAGCGGTTCCATTGTTCTAGCGCAGTGAAGCTGAACCATTGCTAAAGCTAGAAAGACATGCAGTTCTGACCGGAACCTGCCCTTGATTTCGAGACATAACGTCTCGTCTCTAGGCTGTTTTTCAATTAAACTAACCCGATACCATCTGGTCTACTCACAAAACTGTACTGGCTGCATGTCACAACAGGCCAATCTTTACCACTAAAATCCTTGATGTGCGAGGCCCAGGAAATTGACTAGCACGGGTCCAGGTATAGGGTCAACCAGAATCCTAGAATTTCACTTCAATATTTGAGGTATATGTGCAATTCTGTCCAGGGAAATGTGGAAAAGATATGCTACTGGTGTGTAGGTTGATTTTACTGGCTATAATATGTTCTGTCTCAAGTTGGCAGTAATGTTACTGTGTTTTTTAGGTCACGCAGCCTTGAAGATCACACAAAAAATAACTTTTGGAGAAAACATGCTAAGTATATATTGTATATACAAATTAAAATGTTAGAGAATGAATATAGTAAAAATGTATTTACCTCGTAGTCCTTGACAAATATATATACCTCCCGATATACCTCATATACTGTTTGGAGTCACAGAATGATACAAATAAAGGCATCACAACTAAAACAATGACAAGGATGTGTACTCTGTCCAGCCCAAACTACGAAGTAACGCGGCGTATACATTGTACCGACTTTCAGTGTGCGCCTAGTCAAAGCACAAGCGTAAAAGGCGGCACTGGGTATGCGCACTACACGCGTGTGTCGGCACTTCATACTTCAGGCTGGACAAAGTATATGAATGTATTTTTATGTCACTACCAATGTAAGAAGAAACAAAGTACATAAAGTGACTAAAGACTTGCTGTATCATATTCATGTTTACTGCCACTCGTACTGTAAAAAAAAATACATTTAGATAGTTATTCAAAACTGTACTATGTGACAAGTGTATCCAATGTAAAAAGTATAAGATAGAACTTTGGATTTTGACAAGAAATTTGAACTTGGACTGTAGTGAGCAATGATGTGTTTTAATAGGTGTGTAAAATGTTGCAACTTAATATTTCCTTTTCATAGTAAAGGATGAAATGTTCTTAAAGTATGTGATATATATATTATAGTTTTCTATCATTTGTATATTTTCTTTTATAATTTTATAAGTTGAAACTTGAAATGCAAGTTTTTTAAAGTTGAATGTGCATTTTATGATTTTACAATCGTTATTTTAGTATGATTTTAACATCTTTAATTTTAGTATGATTAAGAGCTCATACTCGAAAAATCTCACCTTGTATTCTAATTGATGGAAGGTCACTACTTTAATGGGTAAACACTATGGCCGTATTCCAAAAAGTGTTAAGCGCGATTTTAGCTAAGCGAAACTTTTATATGTGAGATAAACGTATCGGCTTAGTAACGCATTCCAGAAAAGGATTTTAAAGTTAACGCATTTTTAACTCTGCCAAAATGTAATCGAAGTTTAAACTAGGTACGGGGCGACGTTTAGAATGTTTTAGTGTGTGTTTTCTTCCGCAAGTGGCATCGGCCCATTTGCAACTGCCATGACAACAGCAAAGGTGCTTCTCGTTCTTGCCCATTGGTGTTTCACTTTAATCAATGTTAGCGTCTTTAAATGACGACGATGTTACTCGTTTTTAAACTTCTGTTTAAGTCATCAATGGTTAAAAATATTTAAACGCCTTTTCTAACGCAATTTTAAAATTACGGCGATTTTAGGCAATCGCGTTGTAGGCTAAACATTTTCTGAATACGGGCCATTGTCTCTAATAAACACTCCCTCTCTAATAATGCCCCCTCTATATTTTAATTGGAATTGGTTACCAACTGGCTATTAAAGGCTGACTCAGATATTTCCCGATTAGGTGCGCCCTCAATTTCAAACAGCATGGTGGTTTTTTTTTGCATATATATAATACTTGTCCCTATAATAATACTGGTGATAACTAAGCTCAATCAAAGTCCTTCATATAGAAACTCACAACTGTGGTTTAAATTTCCGGATCCGGAATTTTTTGTTATACCATATCCTATGGCACTGTCATACTGTACATAAGTGTGTACTACATGAAAACGAAAAATCCGATTCATTCCTCTTTGGAATTAAGCTTTTAGGTGAGTATCTTTATCTGTTGACTATTTAATACACAAAAATATAATGTGAAATGTCCTGAGTCAGCCTTTAACTTTATTATCTACATTGATCTCCTTACCCAAATGTCCTGTGAAACTTCATAACTCATATAAATTGTCGACTGCATGAACTGAACATAAATGTGAAAATTACCATCCAAATTAAACCAATATAATGATCTTCCAGAAATACAAAGCCCACATCTGGAGAAGTGGCCGTTTCGAAAAGGAGATCATTTGTTTGTCAGCACAACCAATCAGCACTAGCCTAATTGGATTGGTCGGTCAATGCCCGATTAGGCATGAAAAATATTTTCTTTCTCGGGAATCAGCTGCCAAATTCTCCAATTTATGAGAGGTGACATCATTGTTTACAAACCAAGTTAGCACTTGGTCTACTGACATGTTAGAGGTGCGAAGAATATTGCCCATACAGTTACGCATTCAATAGCCTTATCACGCCTTGATTGAGCGCGAAGTCTAAAAGCACAAGCCCTGCAGCATGCATACTTGTCGGTCAGTGCTTTGTTCGTTGCCGGCGTTGACGTCGCATGTCAACTCATCTATATGTTTTGTCTCAAAAAGGTACAATTTCCCTTCATATGCCCAAGTTTTCCTTCCAAATACCAAAACCGGGAAATAGCTCTCCCAAAATCCCCACAAAAAATGTTAAAAATCAGTACATAAAAATTAGTGCATTATGTAGCAAAATTCAATGGTAATAAACATCCCACTTTAAAAAAAAATGCATGCCATGGGGGCACTTATTAGAGAGAATTGAGTAATGGAACTGAATAAAAGAATAGATTTTTTTTTCGTTTTCCAATCTTAGATAGATCTTTATGATGTGTTTTTTTTTCTGTTATAGCAAATGTTTGTTATCACAGACTGTCATAGGCACGACTTGTGTGTTGTAAGGTTTACCCATTTGTGGACAAAAATGACGAAATCTGTATTTCTTTGCAATGTAAGGTAGGAACCCAATATTAGGGCTAACTACGAGCAGGGGTGGATTTCAGAGTTTCAAAGAGTTACGATTATCGTAATCCACGCAACCCATCCAAAATCCACTGCCACGTGGCATTCTTAACCCCCTGAGGTTACAGTGGCCTGATTTGCATATTTTCATGATATAGCATGATATAACGTTGATTAAGCAATCAAAACAGTCATTCTCTATATCTTACAAACCTTAAGGTTTTCTTACCAATCTCTACATTGGAAAAATCGCAACCCCATCCCCCTCATGTAACTCTGTGTATAAACCAATTAAATGGCCGTTAGACCTCAGGGGGTTAAAGGTATACCGAGAGATTTCACAGACCATGTGTCCCTTAAAAATGTAAAATTCTGATTATTACACCATTTAAAGCTGTCTATCAAAAATATCCCCATGAAATGGATCAAGTTGAGAAACATTTCTTTAGTACAAAAATTGTGAAATTCACTTTTCTATCTAGAAATACTGGAATTCAGCCTGTGTTTTATATTGAAATTAAGCATATCAAATTGCCTTTTGGTTTTCATTTCAAGGCATTTCTGTAGCAAATTAAAGGTAAAATCTATGGAAATCATTACACATGACACAATATATGAATGCCCCAAAATCTCTTGTTGCACTTTAATAGACGCAGGAGGCAGAATATCATAGAGTCCTTATTTAGAGAGCTTGTTCATGCTACTCATCTAAGTTGACACCTTTAGTAGTTAGTATGGACCCTCTACATCAATCCAAGGTAGTTAGTGGTGTTAAATTGTGGTGTCCACTTTTAAAATCGGGGCCAATTAAGTTTACACAGGGGTCAAAACTTTTACATTACTCCACTCATGTTGACATGTATGCCATATTGTCGCTCAGTCACAAGGATTCCAAAAATGTATAGTGTGCACCATCTATGACCATGATTGTTCCGGCCGATCTTGACATTTTTTAAATAATAGATATATCTACCTATATAGGTTCCCGCTTTAGGTTTTTTACTTGAAGTCCACTGGACCCCAAAATTTCAATTGTTCCGATTATCGGTCCGTGGAATATTGTAGTCCAAGATCATTCGTCCAAATGTTTGTACCAATCATGCTTATCAGTTTCAAAGTACTCTGTATTAACATGTAATTGGGATGAATTGTTTTTTTTTTGTTGTGTATTTTTGGCTCTTTGTTCTTTAAGAGTGCCATATAAATGCTCATTCACAATTTTGTTGAGAGACTTTAAAAACCTGATTTACCCAGGTCTGGAATTCACGTCACATTTATTTAGTTATTGCATCCACGAGACCAGGTTTTTGAAAAATGTCACCTCATAAGGTATGAACCCACAAAAATCATATTCCATAACACATAAAAACCCTGACTTTTACACTCATTTAGCCCACAAAGCACATACTTGGTAGTTTTTTAGAAGCATGATCATGAATGCCTGGTGGTTCTTATATGAACACTTTTTAATCTGAAGTACTTTACATAGTGTTTTTGTCCAGTAACAATTTTGCAATCATTATGGGTGGTTGTAAATCATCCACTGCAACATGGCCACACCAGAATACACATTTGAAAACTAATTACCCATGACCCTTCAAACCTCAGAACCGCAAACCTCTATATTTTCCTTTGGGAGGGTGGTGAAAGGCGCTTGCACTCAAACAGACTTAAACACTAATGTGGTTCACAGTATATTTGTTTTATTTTTTTGATGTTAGGTTTCGTTAATCCAATAAATGTAGTAGTAGTAAGTAATGACAAAAAGAAATATGACAAAAAATGGTTGCTAGGACTTAGGTGAAAATAATCTGAACGTCCAAACAGATTTTGTGCTACATCAGAAATATTTTGTATATTGAGGCTTGGAAACGCATATTTTAGCCTTTCAGAGGCTTTGAATTATGGCGTCCAAGTGGACGTCATTTTGTCACTCATTCTGAATTTATTGCGTCCAGTGAAAATTCTGTCCGTTATAGACGTCAAAATCCTACTAAGCGGGAACCCTGAACATATATGGTATCTGCGGAAAGCTTATTTCATTATCTTTAATTTGCTGCAAAGATCATTCCAATCGGTTAAGTATAGGCCGAGCTACAGTCTTTCGAATCAAGAATCTGCAGTGAATAAATGGCCTGATTTTCTTCTGGACACTGATTTCCTTCGCTGAACGCCGTACATTTCAATGTGAATCCGTGGACAGCAGAAAACCAACTACTTGATTCAAACGACTGTAACTCAGTCTATACCTAACCGATGTGAATGATCTTTGCAGTAAATTAAAGATAATGAACCCAACTTTCAGATGATACCAAATATGTTAGATATATGTTACTTAAAAATTCAAAATGGCGGACACAATCAGGGTCAATTTTTTTTTTACTCACCCTGTATGATTATGAATGACAAATTGGTGCTTAATGGAAAAAATAACCAAACAAATATAAAAATTGTGAGCATTTGTTGATTTATTGCCATCTCTTTTGTTTATGGTTCACTATACATCCTTGAGAAAAAAGTTTATTCCCAGAATTTTACTTGATTACAATCATGTATTTGGGGGTTATGAGGACATGTTTGCATAAGAGTGATCCATTGGTCAACAAGGCCACTGTTTAACTAATTGCCACTCACAGTTTAAAACAACAAATTCTTCACTTTTTTGTCGAATGGATCAAATCTGCGTTTTAAATTAGGCACACATAGAATACTTAGCCTAAACAAATTGTGGATCCTGACAACCAGTTAGAAAATTGTTATGAAATTTAGAAACAGTTTAATTTTAAGGGATTCAAGCATGATTCACAGTGATTCATCAAAATTAATAAAGAGATGCACCCACATATCCGCATATTTCTTATTGCGCTCAGGCGAAAAAATGAGATTTGTTTGTAAATAGTACTAAATAAAATGAGCATGCTCTTGAAGTGAAAAGTGTCTTGTTTCTTGCCTAATGAAGTAATGTAAAGGTAAAGAGCTAGATTTAGATTTTTTGTCTCACCTGAACATGTTCAGAAATAGACCTTGTAGTTGGGTCATTTGGAGCAATTCCGTGACCGTGGAGTGCAGAGTATCATTCTCAGTGGATTTGTCTTCTATGTAGGTTAATGAACAAATTTAGCGGGGGTGCCCCTCGACAAAGTGTGGGCGGAATCCAGGAGGGGGAATTCATAATACAGGGGTAAAAAAATGAAAAATGCTTAATTGGATTGCTGTAAAAGGTAACCAAAGTGTTCGTCTTGTTACAAGGAGTAAAAAAAGGTATAGTTTGTACTACCTACAAGGTATGGTTACCGAGGTATAAGACAAAATTCGTCAAATGTCAAAGGTCAACACCAAAGGTTAAATCTTTAACATTGCACCGATTTCTTTAAAAATTGTCTCAAATTGTTAACCTTTCCACAGGGATTGCAACAAAAGTAGTTGACCCTCTCATTTGTATTTGTTTATCAAGATAAATAACAAGGTCAACCTCATTGACCTCTATTGATCTCCAAATTTTTAAATATGTTAGACATTGCAAAATGTTTTTGTTGCAGTCTCTGAGGAAAGATGAACAATTAGAGCCCATTTTTGAAGAAATAAGATGAACCTTTGTGATACCGTTGACATTTGACGCTTTTTGTGTGAATCTCCCTCCCTAACCATAAGTTGTAAGTTATACAAACTATACCCTTTTTTAATCCGTGTAACACGTTTGTTACCTTACAGCAGTCAAGCATTTTTTCATTTTTGACCGGTAGTATGAATTTCTCCCCTACAAATCCACTGAGAAATGATTGCTCTGCTATCCACGGTCAAGGAATGCTCCAATGACTCAACTGCTTGTCACATGTGTGTGTGGTCTGTTGCGTTTGTTTTCACCTACAACGAGGACACACACCTGACTTTTACTGTATAAACGCGACATCGTTTACAACCGATGGAACATACATGGTGTAACAAGTAAATATTCAAGTTCTGCTTATTCCGTTAATTATTTTTTATAGGTTTTTTTAGGGACGGTTAGGGTTAGTTACGGTTTTAGGGTATAGGGTTAGAGTTAAAATTTAGGGTTAGGGTTTTGATTAATTAGGGTTAGGGTTTAGGGTTAGAGTTTAATTTAGGGTTAGGATTAACCCCAATTTAACTATAACACTAATCCTAAGTCACGTGTAGGAGTAGATCACTCGGCTTTCCCCCTAACCAAGTTCAGGGGCGGAGTAGATCACGGGGGCTTTCGCCCTAACCCTAGTCACTGGGGCGAGTAGATTCAAGGGCTTTAGCCCTAACCCTAAGTCACTGTAGCGAGTAGATCAACTCGGACTTTCGCCCTAACCCTTAAGTTACTGGGGCGAGTAGATCAAGGGGCTTTCGCCCTAACCTAAGTCACTGGGGCGGGTAGATCATGGGCTTTCGCCTAAACCCTTAGTCAATGGGGCGAGTAGATCACCGATTCGCCCTAACCTAACCCAAGTCACGGACCGAATAGTTCACTCGGCTTTCGCCCTAACCCTAAATCACTGGAGGGCGAGTAGTTAGGGGCTTTCGCCTAACCCTCGTCATGTAATGATTAGATCACTGGCTTATAGGCCTGCGGCACAACCCTTCAGAATATTCATGTAATTAACTCATCATATATAAAATTTATAAATATTCATAAATCTAATATAATAGTCTAAAATCTCATAAAAATTCTAAATCTCATAAATATTCATACATTCGTAAATTTATCAGGCCTGTGGCGCAAAACAGTTAGGCTAAGCGGGACTATGTAGGCCTGCGGCGCAAAAAATTACCTAAGGCTTATAGGCCGGCCGGCGCCAAGCTTGTTAACACTGTTACCCCAATTCACTCTTCTTCAAAGCCCCTGCCATCTTTAGGGGCATCGGGTCTGCGACGCTAGCGAATTATATAAAAAAAAAAAATTATTAGATTAGTAAATTATAGGCCGTGCGGAGAAAGACAGTATATAATCAAAAAAAAAAAAAATGGACGCCTTACCCTACCCAACCCCCCATGACCCCCATAACCCTCTACACGATGCGATGTATGACGTTATGCCGTAGTGCTTGACGGGAATTGAATTGGCCATACCTAATGTGCACAAAAAAATGGCTTCTATTATCAAACGTCTACCATTATACCTTGTTCTGGCATACAAACACACTGATGTCACCATGGCACTTGTTCTGGGTACCCACAGCTACCTTTGGGGACTTCGTAATTCCCATTAGGCAGGGAGCAACAATCGTTATCTAGCTTTTAAAAAAGGTTGACCCTTAAAGCCTTGCTCTAAAAGTTGACCCATACAGCATAGGTATATGTTGGGGGTTATGGTATGAAACGTGATTTGGATTAAAATAAGCCTCTTGCGAAAAAATAAAATCCAAGGAGTGAGGAGTCCAATATGGTCGCCTTTTTTACCTAAAAGAAAGTTTGATGCATAACTTTCGATTACAACCTTCAAAAAATAGTGCCGTTTACGTCATTTAAAAAAGCCAAAAACTTTTCTACAAGATGATACCAATGTTGGTATAGTTAAGGATGGTAAGGGAGGAACAATTAGGTTTAAAATGTTTTGTTAGCATTTTTTTGAAAAAAAAAAAAAGGAATTTTTTTATAGTTATATTCGTTAATACGGTCAAAACAGTTATACCACTGCATTCGATATTTTCCAAAAATTTGACTGTATCTACGTCAGAGGCATAAAAATATACGGGAGTATTCGCGATAACAAAAAGCAGTATTAGTAACAAGGTTCATAAGCAGAGATTTGAGATTTAAGCTTTTTAGGCACTCTATAAAACCTATACAGAGTAAGTCCTTCACACAAAGATAGAGATTGAAAAATGATATTTCATGACATTGGCAGTGGTTGGTGAATGAATATATGAATGAATTAATACGGAATTAATAAATTGAATGAAGGGATTGAATGGAATTGGCATGATGCTATTTATGTGATTTCATAATATTATTGTTTTCTTGTACTGTCTTCTTTCTGCACACAACAGAAAAGAGAAACAAGACATTCACAATACATACAGACATATTAAAACAAACCTGAAATCCCGTGAAAGATGTGGTTAGGTCTTTCTACATTAAAAAATCCTACAGATACATACATATATGGGGGCTTTAAAGATGAACTGACCAACATTATCACTCAAAACAACGAAGCGCGCAAAGAAACACTTAAAAAAACCTATGAAAATATAAGTATCTCCAGGCCAAACAGAAATGTGTATTTGTTCCTGCATGCTTGGAATGATGGGGGGGGAGGGGGGGGTTATCCATTAATCAGCAAAAAATCCCAAATGGCCGAAAATATCCAAGATAGTACGACAGTCCTCGGTCATGGCTCCGCGAGCCTACAATTATGCATTCACTGTGTAAAAGCTATCCTGATCCTAAGTAAAAGACTCCCATATTTATGATTTATGAACTGGTAGTTTATTATTTTTGAAGCAATATTCCTTCCAGTTTGCGACCTATCAATATTGTGGAGGAAAACAGTATTTTAATACTAGATGGAAAATCTAGGCGTGCACTTTGCAATTTACAATTATATATGAATTGCTTTGGCGAGCAATATGCGATTATTGCTAAGTGGCGAATTACCATATTAAAAACCAAAAAGATATTTTCCATTACTGTAAACTCACGTCACATAGTTTGTTTCTTACTCCACGACAAAACCTGTATCCAAAAGGATTTGACGACATACAATGAAAGAATAAGTGCTCAAGAGTCTCGAAATCATTGCCACAAAGTAGTTCATGAATATAGTCTATAGTGACAATTTTAAACAAAAAATCATTGTAGAAATAATTCTGTGGAGAATTTGAAATGAAAGTTCGTTAGTTTGTGAGTATGCGCAATCTACAGGGTTGAAGTAAAACAACATGGCCTTGATTTTGTCCGCCATTTGGAATTTAAAAGTAAAATTATTAACAATATGTGGTATCCTCATGAAAGCTAGTTAATTATCTTTACTTGCTGCAAAATATCATCACACGCGTAGCCATAGATCGAGCTACAGTAGTTTGGATAAAGTTATCGGTTTTGCGCTCTGTTTCACGGATCACATTAAAATGTATCCTAAAAAGGGAATCATGTCCAGACGAAAATCGGTCTTTTTATGACTGCAGAAAAAAAAAATGTGATTGCCATTAAGTGCCATAAAAGCCGTGTCACCATTTACAATCGAGCCCTCTAACGTTTTCTACGTACGATATCATTAAATCATTTTGAAATAAAGTAACTATAATTACTCAGTTATCAGTTTCTCGGAGAAGGTTGAAAGAATCATACCATATGAAGGAACAGAATCTGGTGACAATTTTGCGGTTTAGAGTATGTTATATTTGTAGACCAAAAAAAAAAGTGTTGCAAATAAAAAAACATAACACTGTCTTTAACACCTTTAAGATACACTTTATTGACGAAAAACATGATACCCTATACTTTGGGTAGTTATTGCTTAGTTGGACGCCGTGCATTCAAATGGGATCATGGATAGGGGGAAAAGTGACGACCTTGATTCAAAAGATGTAGCTCGGCCTATAATGCAGAAAATTAAAAGATAATGAAATAGGCTTTCGGATGACACACATATGTGATATTTGTTATTTAAAAATTCCATAGCGGACACAATCAGGGCATTTTTTCTACTCACCATGTATAAGCCACGATAAAGATGTTTGACCAATTTGATTGTACTTGTAATTAAATTTCCATTTCTCAATACTTATTTTGGAGAGTGGCGGAACATCAAGAAACTTGTTGTTAAGCAATTATTTTTATTCTTACTCCCCAATTATAGCAAACAATTGGTCGATACCGGAAAAATCCAGGGTGTCAGGGGCTTTAAACATGTATTAATGCTATGCTTTCATTATCTAGGAATGGCAGATATTGAGTTTTTAATACTGGAACAATTTATATTGCTTAGAGAATTTATTATCTTGCCAGCTTTTTTAACCATTTCAACAATTCAAAATTATCCGACATGATGTATAGTCTTTTATATACACATTACCAGATCTAAAATTTATGTTTTTAAAAAAAAAAAACTCTTATAAATTTTAATAAAAAGAATTACACCAAAACAAAATCTCATTGGGAATACTGGTCTCATCCGATTTCTTAAAACGATTTGGTTTATAGCCCAGCATTTCACAATATCTTTACAAAAGGTTTCTTAAATGGGCTATAAAGAAATAAGTGTTTGAAAATTACATTTAAATAGCAGAGAAGATCATCGCCAACAGCCTGAATTGAATTTATGAACAACAACTTCCAATTAGTCTAGTTGGATGTCTCATAAAACCGTTTGATCCAGGCAATGTTAAGAACATTACAAATGATCTTGCTCCGGCATTAACTTAAACTCCCTTTGAATAGGGTAGGATCATAGTCATTTTCTTATCTTATATGAAACACCATCCACAAAAAAAAAATTATACAACATACTATCAAGCTCCTTAAACATTGCTTGGGAGGGTTTGGAAATAAAGAAAAAGGATATACAGGTTTTAGACAAGCAAAAGTTTTGACAAATGATCTTAGCCAACAGGGTAAGATTTATCATCTTTCACAGTTGCAGGGTTTTCTTCTGTATATCAAGCAAGTCGATTATTGCAGCTAACATCAAATGTTTCATATCATGGAAAAATAGGCATACCTAAAATAAAAAATGGATGGATATTGACCAATTCATAGGTCTATTCACATATGAAAACATTTTACTTCATTAACACTGCCTAGCTATAAATCGTTATTTTATAAGCTTATATGCAAACCAGAAAAATAATGAAAATGTATCCCCAAAGCTCCAAGGTTTCCTGTAAAGAGTCATTTGTACCGTTCCCTAATCTATAATGGTGTCATCTGCCTACTGACTTATTTTAATATCATAATATTTTAAATCACCACTGAGGCACGAGACACTTTTATACATTTTATCGTTCATTGATAACGGATTGAATTGCTTAAAATTCTGAACAACCTCAAAAAAAAAACAAAAAAAAAAAACGAACTGACGAAGACTCTTCAGTTTTTTAGAAATGAGAGAATACCAATTATTTTATAACGCAACTTTCGCCCGTATATTATAGTTTAATTCCATCTCTGGAAAATCGGGCAAAACAAATTTAACAGGTTTATTGAACAATTCCAAACTAAATTTTAAGATGGCCTTGTTCAAAATCAATAAGCAAAGCCCAAAACCAGTAATATTCTAAATTGTAAAATGTATGATATCCAAAAGAATCTAACATTTTCGCAATATAGCGACGCTTTAAGAGCCGGTCTGACATATGTATAATTCGCGTTCAAGGACAAGTTTTCCTACGGTTTGCAGCGACTTTTGTAATTATTTTATACTACTAAGTCAGGAGTGAGTGAGATGGGGCTGAGCTTAGTTTCAGATACATCAAAGATTGTTTTTTAGGGCCAGATGTAATATACATCTCCTTTGGGAAACTGATAGGATAGTAAGAGTTCAGAGCGGACACTATTCATTCCAAAAAGATTATTTAGAAACATGATGGTAAACCATCCGTTTACGGAGATTTATCATTAAGCATTGACTCGACAGCTTTTCCAACACTCCCCATTCGTTAATCGACCTAGCTCCGGAAGGGGTTTGTTTGAGCAAAACGAATGTGTCAATGTCACGATTACATAAGATTTTAATGTATACAAGGATTTTGATTAAAAAAAACAGATTCAGTATACGGAATATCTAGGGTTCTGAATTTCATCACATCAACAATCATCAATTTCGAATAACTTTTGCTCCAGAGTGTTTGTTTTTTCTGAATTAAGAAAATACCTACATCATACTACTCTTTTTCCCGTCTGCAACCCACTGAGCTTTGAATGTATAAAAAATCAATGTGTGGCTTTTTATCATAAAATACTTTCGAAGAACTTTATCTTTTCTTTCAGCTTTCTTTACCAGTTCCTTAATCATGTTGTCAGTGATCTTTTTTCTCCTGGAATCCAAATTGATGAAATGCCCCTAACAATTTAATTTAATCATTTCCAGGTAAAATATTTGGATCATTTCCATGGCACTTCTGAACTGTTTTACCAAATAATATTCTTGATCTGACTAGCATAATTATATCCTTTAAGAGACTTGTATTTAACTTCCAAAAGCCTGGGCCTCGTGAAGTGTGTGGCGGATGATTTTTGGTTCTTAATTCTATTCTAAGGCAGTCAGTTGACAGCAATTCTCGGTATATACGCGTTTTAGACTTGTGCATGTGAGGTATGTGTGTATGTGTGTGTCAGAAAATGTGGTTAAGTTTTGACAAATGCGGAAAATGACAATTATTGTTGTGTTCTCAAAGAACATTCTACGAAGATTATATACTGATTGATGAGTAAGTCTTGGTTTAGGAATAAACCAGTAAAAGTAGAAAGGGTAATTTCAGGCTTTGCCTATCACATACCTTGACAGCAACAATCATTGGGGTCAAAACAAACTTGTAAATCCACCAGAGTCTCGTTAGGTTACTTATTTATCCAAAACAGGGAGTATTAACAGAGGCAATGGGGTTAAATGAAAGTAAAATAGGTTAGTTCGTTTGTATCAGCCGTGCTGCAACATGTTACCATAGCCTCCGGAAAAAGGGGTGGTTTGCAACACACCGCTAATAAGGACCAAAAACACATTTTTGCTATTGTTGGACACCATTGATTTCTGCAGCAAAATATATTAACCTAACACCTTCCAATGGGTAGAATTAGAAAGGTAGGAATTAGAAAGGCTGTCAAGCCTTCATTGTATGGCTTGAAATCAGAAATTTGCTAATTATTAGCGAACGTGTTAATCATCAGGCATTGAAGGTTTGAATAGTTATGATGTCATGTAGAGCATTGTTTACCAATTTCCAACAGGATGGTTCAGTAGTTAAAATGGTAAAATAATAGGGTCGCAACCATATCCTTTCAGGGTTATGTGACAAAATACTCAGGTATATAAATTCGCCTTAAAGTTATAGAACTTGATATAAACACGTGTAATAACATGTGCTTTTAATTTTGCTTTTTATAATGTTGGAAAAGGGATTAGTGCTAAATCGACTTGATCGACTTCAAGTACTATACATAAATAAGCATTGCATTGTATGTTAAAATGACACATACACTGTTACCAAATGCTCAGTAAAAAACATCGTTTTGACTGGCCTGGACCACACCAGATAAAAAGACGCTTTTTACAGTTATTGCCCGTATTCGAGGCCCTTTTTACAGTTTAATTGCACGTTTCGAGTCCGTGCTGACAGTCAAAACGACGTTTGTTAATAACTTTGTAACAGCGTTAATGTGTAATCAGTGAGGGCTTTTTATCATGAAGTTTTCTGCATGATCAAAAATTATGATCACTTTTAGCAAAAAGTGCGCCGTAAACCAACTTATCTGTGTAACTGATTAGTGACCTTCGTTACAGGATAACTTCGTTTCTGAATATGGTACATAACTGTAATTTTGATATGACTGACACGTGTATTAGGTCAAATTGACGACAAAATTGGCTTAATTGATATTAGGTTCTGGCAGTCAAGGAACTAGATCCGAAATATTTCATTTTTTGGTTAAAAATGCCAAAAAATGTGATTTTCCTCAATTTGTACCTCAAATAATTCTTATGTAACGTCACCAAGATCCGCTCCCCAGCTGGCAATGTTAACTTAAATAAGCACATTATTAGTCCAGATTGTGTTTTTTATACAATTGCATCTGTCATTGCTTTTATCCAAGTTATGTTTGGAAGTGTCATTTTGATATGACTTGATTATTGTAGAACTTTAAACATAATTTCTACTACTACTCTTTTGAATTTTTTTTTTATATGCATCCAAAAAGTATTACAAATTTAATATTATTGTTGTTTCCTTATGAGTGTTTTACTCTTCATATTTAAATTCCTAGTGTTGTTCACCTATCTACTATAGGCCCTGTTTATCTTTAAGTACTCTTTGAAGGAAAGCTATTTTATTTTTCATACCACTTATCCCTCATCTGTGCGTTTCCTTTCAAGTGCTCTTGTAATTAAAGGACTTTTGTTCAGTGAAATGGTTTAAGTTGTAATGGATAAGCAAACTCCATGAATAGAGTCTCTGTTTCACTTAGAGTAGGATGAATGACCATGCAAAACCCTGGTCATCAAAGTGTTAAAATTTAGGTTATGTGGTATAGATTATTTATCTGAGCAAGCCTTTGGTAGGCCTGGCACCAGTCCTAATTATGTCTGTCGCGGTATGTAACTTAAGTCAGGTATAACACTTGAAATTGGTAACCTACCTGTAATATCATTCAACCTCTTCACAATTATAAGTTTTGGGGCTAGGGCCTAACGGTAAAATGATGGTTAGAGTTATTTTAACTGTTTGCAGAGTTTTACACCTAGTTTGTGCTCAAAATATTATTGGCTAGTTAGTTTTCCAACAGGTTTCCGGTGTCCCAGCTTAGCCAAAATTCTCACTTCCCATCAGAGCTCCAATCCTGCTCAACCTCTTAATCCATCTCTGCATGTGCAACTAGGCCATTTCAACTGTTTGAAAGTTATTTTCCATCATCATGAATCTATCAAGTTATATCTTATGTCCAACTGTGTTCCATCATATTAAGTGTGTCAACATCGGCATTTAATCATCTTCAAGATAGCTGCGTTTTATTGTGTTATTTTTCTGTATTGTATAATCGCATCGAGTAAATTCCCCCACGATCAGTCGGCGAGTGAAAACTTTAACCGAGCACCCCAAATTTTCTTACTGTTACATTGGCGCACCCGGGGGGCTACGCGATTTTTGACTTCTCGATGATTGATCAGGCACCCATGACCCTTGGAACTTGAACTGCTGATTTAAACCCTGATCTAAGACCGTGCATTGACCTTTTTGACTGAATCTCTGAGCTTTTATTTTCTGTCTGTAATTTGCATTTGTCATCTGTATTTCATCTTAGCGAACTTTTATCAGCCGGAGTTGAATTTCGCGAGGTTAAACTTTTGTGGATTTTTGGAGATTAGTTTTGTGACTCTTCTGTTTCTGTGAACTCGAACTTGAATTGACTTCACCAATGCCTGATTCTCCCGTGACCTATCCTGCGTTTGGAACATTTAGAATCAGAATAACTATCTACACAGCCACAACTTTTATGTCGCGGTTTCATCTCGACAAATACTTCTGGAGCCGCCACACAGACTTTTCTGCACGCAAAGGTGACCTGGCCATGTAAAGTGGTTTAATGTGAACTGGGATATGGTTTGATCACCCGCGGCTTACACCAAAGTATAGATGTATTTGTCTACAGAAGAGGTATTCTCAGGAATAACCCAGCAAACTTAAAGCCATGGGTTGGAGATGGCGAAGTGTGGAGTTTTGATGTTTTTTTGTTGAAGGACGCACTCCAGAAGCAATCAATGTTTACTGGTCCTTCTGGTGCCGCCCGTTTTTATGCAGTGTGCATGCCCCCGATAGAGACTCTTCCAAAAAGTCGAACAGACTGTGAAACAGATGATCTGAAGCGCCTATTGATACCTTGTTGCTGTCCGTCACCACTACCATTCTGACTTAAGCAGTGATGAGGAAACAGTTGATTCCACCTGTGACTTTTCAGTCCCCGATTCTGATAGTGATGTGGTATACTACCTGATTCCAACCCCTACACCAAACTATCTCTTAGGTAGAGGGGACGGAGACATGCTAGCTCCTACCGCTCGCACAAATTGCTCCCCGGCAACCACCCACCACTGGCTGAAGAGGTCACTACAACGACTCCCCATTACCCCATCCCGCTTCACGCGTTCCCTACGCTTGGAAGCCTCAGTCACTAAAGGTGAGACCAGAAGTAACACAAGCCGTGTTGTCTCTTCAAGTCATTCGAAGAACCATGTCTAATCCAATGGACCCAACATATGGACAGTGACACAATACGATGAGCTTCTGTATCCACTTTACACCAAATGCCACCTTGCATTACTCAATATGAACATAATGTACAAGGGTTTGGACAACTAGTGTATAAAAGGACTTTTTTTTAAACTGTAGGATCTAGATCAACTCTAAAACAGTTGATCTTCAGTAAGGAACTGCACAACTTTGTTTATCATGCAAATGGTCGGGACGACAGTTATTGCCGGCGGGGATGATTGTAACAGACATTGAGAACCCCTTCCTCTCTCGCCAGTGGACGTATTTTTTGCTGCTTACATTGTTTTGGAAAGTTTTTTATATTTGGTTTTTTTTAAATTTGTGCCTTTGTTTTTAATTAACCCTTCCTCTCTCGCCATGGACTTTATTGAATCTTGTCTAAAAAAAAAAAAAAAAAAAAAAAAAAAAAATAAATTGTTGAATTTTTTTATCTTTGGTTTTTTGAAATTTGTGCTTTGTTTTTTAAGCATTTCAGTTAATTTTGTTGCATAATAGCAACTGTATATCTTTTTTAACTTGAATTGCAGTGTTAATTTTTTTTGTGTGTGGTGTTTTGGTTAAGTTTGTTGGTCATAATTGCAACTTAATATTAAGCTTAACTGATCATGTTTTAGGTAAATCCAAAAGATTAGTTTGAGCTGTCCCTGAAATTGCTCAACAAAGCTTCTCCTGGACCTACGAAGTTGCTGGTCTCCTTACGATAGTGCCATGTTTTGATATTGCGCACTGCATTAACTTTTAATGGAACTTTGTTGCTTTTAAGCACGTGATGTGTACATATCCTTTTGAATTTGATCTTGTTGTATCCTATGATCATTTACTTGATATTTCTATTCTGTTGAAAGATCTCAGGAAATTGAGCCTGTTTTTGTTTTGAAATTTGGAATTGTAGGCACAAGAAATGTTGATCTTAAATTGCTTGTGCCAACCAAAATCTTTTCCAAAACGCAACAAAATGTTGTAAATTAAAATGAGGTGTATGTACCTATTTTAATCTTAGTAACTTAACCATTCAGAAGTTTATCAATTAAGTTTGACACAGTAGTTAGATATGTTTGCTATTTTTAAAACTATGTTCAAAGACTATTTGTGATGATTTGTTGTACAAGTATTTCCTTAAGTTTGTTTCTGGTGTATTATATGTGAACGTTGTTTGATGCCTTATGAGTGCTGATTTCAACTTTAGTGCTTTGAGTTAATTTAATTGTGTAGAACTTAAGAAAAAAAAAAATGTTTCTACTATTGATTGTGCCACCATTTATTTGTCAGGGTGAAAGTACCTGTCACAGCCGTGTCTCCATTTATCATATTTAGATTATTTTGGTTAATGCATTTTGAGTATCTTTTCCAAAATGTATGTGAGTTCCAAATTATTTGTTGAAATTTGTTGCTTGAAAATTTGGGGCTGGGAAAAATTCCAACTTCAAATTTACCCAATGTCGGGACGCCATTGGGCATAGAGGGGTGATGTCCCGGTCACCAAGATCCTCTCCCCAGGCTGGCAAATGGTAACTTAATTAAGCACATTAATTAGTCTCAGATTGTGTTTTTTATATAATGGCATCTTTCATTGCTTTTATCCATTATGTTGGAGTGTCATTGTATATGACTGATTATGTAGAACTTTTAACCTAATGTTCTACTACACTCTTTTGATTTATATGCATCCAAAAAGATTTTAAAATTGAATATATGGTGTTTTTACTTGATATGCTACTCTTCAGTATTTAAATGTCCTAGTGGTTTGTGTTCCCCTTCTACTATAGGTCACTGTTATCTTTAAGTACTATTTGAGGAACGTCTATTTTATTGTTCAACCACGTTATCTCATATGTTTGCTTCCATTTCAAGTGCTCCTTGTTAATTTAAAGCGGACTTTTCAGTGAAAATGTTTTAAGTGTAGGATAAGCAAACTCCATGAATAGAGTCTCTGCTTCACTTAGAGTAGATGAATGAAACCCATGCAACACCCTGGTCCGCAAAAGTGTTAAAATTTAGGTTTGTGGGAGAGATTATTTATCGGAGGCAAGCCCTTTTGGTATGGCCTGGCACCATTACCTAATTATGCTGTCTGGTATGTACCTTAAGTCAGGTAGAAACACTTGAAATTGGTACCTCACATGTATATTCATTCAACATCTCTAACAAGTTAAAATTTTTGGCGTAGGGCCTACGTAAATGATGTTAGAAGTTATTTAAAACTGTTTGCAGAGTTTTTACACTTCCGTTGCTCAAATATGATTGGCTAGTTAGTTTTCCAACAGGTTTTCCTATGGTACTATCTTAGGCCAAATTATTCCTTCCATCATAGCTTCCAGCTGCTCAACATCTTAATACTCATCTCTGCATGTGAAACTTTAGGCCCATTTAAGTCAACTGTTTAAAATTAGATTCCATCATCATTAAAGTCTATCGAAGTTATATTGTTCCATCATTTGAAGTTGCCAACATCTGTATATTAAGTCATCATTCAGTTAATCGCTCGTGGCTTCATTGTGTTTTCTTCGTAATTGTATAATCGCAACGAATAATGCCCCACGATCATCGGCGAGTTGAACGTTACGGAATACCCTAATTAGATTCCACAGCATTAAAGTCTTCTTAAGTTTATCTTGTTCCATCCTTTGAAAGTTGCCAACAGCTGTGGTATTAAAGTCATCTCAAGTATAGCTTCGTGTCTTCATTGTGTTTTCATCTGTCTTGTATATCGCAACGAGTAAATGCCCCACATCAGTCGCGATGAAAACGTTACGGAATAACCCCTAATTTTTCTTACTGTTACATTAAACGCACAAATTTATATCAGCGTGTAGATAATTTCTTACTTTCAATGACATAAATTGCGTTCCAGTTGTAGATCGCAATCAAAAGTTACGGCTAAAATCGGTTCGTTATTCAAATCGGCGGCCATTTTGGACGCCATCTTGGATTCTATTTTTTCGCAATCGTTGCAAATCCCAACTCATTTTTCTGATGCCCAAGATTTCCCCTACTTGAATCTAGTCCCAGAAATTTTTTAGAGCAGCCCGGGCAAATATTTCACCTTTCAAGAGCCATGGCTACCTAACTACATAGTACTCGTTCACTGGCAGGCTGCCTATACATCCCTTTTCATAGTCACATCCTATCTTGATACGATCACCTATCAAGTTTCACATGACGGGGTCACGTCAGCTAGCGTAATGCCTCTCTTTGCATACATTGTAAAATGAGACAAAAGAGAGGTATTTTGTGAAGTCCAGGGAGTGACCATTCTAAACCCAATGAATGCCCTATCAGGCAAGGATTGAC
>JAMKCH010085329.1:0-73461 GCA_023653785.1 Ophioderma brevispina
TACCCAGGATTACTATCATTCATCAGCTCATTGTTAGGAAACTACAAGGGCCACTCGATTGGACCTGGCTTTGAAAAAGTAAGTAATGTGTGTTCAACCGCCTCATCCTAGCCGTTCGGGAAGGTTTTCACAACAGGAAGTAATTGACACTCTCCCACTAAAATGCTTATTAATTTCGAGATAATAAAAGATCTCGGTGGCAATGCACTCCGCGGTTGTTCTGATTGATTGTTATTTCTTTAATCGTTGGCACGAAATAATTGAGGAAATCAGTGACTTTTACCAAAGAAACAGCAAAAATCGACCTTTTTCATTAACTGTAACCCCCGTTGTTCTCCTATTTGCTCTTCCCTTCCCGTCTGTTGGTTTTCGTGTTAAGCAACAGTGATTCAAAGTTTGGGGGGTCAATGAAGCTGTTAGGATTTAGCCGAATTTACCAATATCCAGTTATTTCCTTTGAAATCATGATAGGATTGAATGATTAGAATAAATGATATTCAAGACCTCTAACCATATTTTTTGTGTCAGAAAGTGTCCAAGTCCAAAATTACTTGAAAATTTGGGGTCAAAGTGGTTTAAACTGATGCAGGCGAGTACTTTTCGCTGTAGGTTTTGGTGTACTGGTCACAAACATTAGTATATAGAACCTGTGCAAATACCAATGACAACTGGGGTAGGTAATTGATGAAATGTTTTCTGGATTTAAAAGGGTATGTAATGCTCTCCAGCAAGTAGCGTACGTCTTTGGTCCAATCGATTAGTTTTAAGCCGATTGACCCTGAATAGGCGGCTTTGTTGAACAGTTTATCTTTAGAGTAGCAAGGTCGAACCACCTCCTTCTCTGTTCTCATCTTCTCTGATTTCACCAACTGAGACATTCTTTGCAACGGCACCATTCCATACATCTGGTCAGTGAGCGCATGAGCGCGTGTTCGCTATGATACGCGGAGTTACCGTGCGCTCATCCATGGCTCTGCTCGATCATCGGCCTCATGCATCAAGGTGCACGGGTAATTCCGTTATCTAGCACCGTTCGCGGCCGCTCTATCTGCCACAGTTTGAAGGGTACTTAAGCATAAAGGTTAAAACACACCCCAACTAAACTGAGAAAATAATGTTTTGTAGTACATTTTTAAAAATGCTGAACTTCCCTAACAATCTGTCTAAATTATAGAAAAACATAACTGTACAGAAATTCAATTAAAATAAAAATTTAATAATATATTCTACAAGTATTTTACTTCTCTTAGACTCTAAAAGAAGACTCTCAGTTTCGCTCGACTCTCTAATAAAAATTGATTATTACTTTAGAAGCAATTTTGATTTTCTGAACATACCTACCACGTTGGCTAGTAGGATTAGTCCGAGGGGTGGCCTGACTAGACACTCCTATGGGTGGTATGTTTGTACAGGTCAGAGCATGAAAGTATAGAGCTATTGCAGGGTCCATCACGAATTTTATAACTTACATTTACTCACCTTGACTTACAAATCCATACCGAATGTCACTGATTCTTATTAATAACGGATGTGCGTTCATGTCATTGACTTACGAGGATGTTTGGCTCAATACGTGTGCAAAATGAAATAAAATTGAAAGGCACCAAAGTATAACTAAATTTGGCCATTCAAATTCACCTCAAAAACTTGCAGAAACATGTTTGTCATATACCTCATAATTGCTTTTTTTGGTCCTATATTATTTATTCGTGATAAAAACACCCAAGAGTCGGAATATACAAATAGGAGTTCCGGTAGTGAAGTTTCAACACTTTTTTTCCCGACATTTTTCCGTCGGACAAAACCCCGCGATTATCCTATGTACTCTAATTCGTAGCTCCGGGCTTCGCCCGGGCTACGCCGTTGTTCAGCTAAGCTAGGCTGGCCATGGCTAGTCTATGACAATTATTGATATTTATACTCATGGAACGCGGTCACACAGGCATATTTCGTCGTTGTGTCGTAATAGTCTTATGTGGTATATTTAATAATTACAACGGTCCCTGGTCACACGGTGAGATTATTGAAATCATGTCGTAGACATTTCCGGACACACGAGCACGAGGTCAACAACAAGGTTCATTGCATAAGCATTGAGTAAACTACTAGATGGCTGTCACACGCGATTTTGCCAGTAATTACGACGTAACCATGGTAGACAAGCGGCCCACGCTGGCAATATCATCGTTAGTTATTACTACAGTACTATGTTACACGACGACATGTCTTCTTAAGTTGCGGTCACCCGCAGCCTTAGGCTTTATTGTAGTACTCACTGTAGTACATTGTAGTAAACTACGAAAAAATCCTCGTGACCCCCTGGTCTCATCCTCATTTAATAGTAATATAATAAGCCTAGGGGCCTACGCTTTACCTGAAGTTGTATCTGAGACTGAGAATGCATGTGGGTGCTCTTATTCCCGGCCAGTCTCTACACATGCTTTTGCCTGCGCACGTGTTGGTCACTGCTTGCAATGGAATGTGTTTCTGAGGTCCCGAACTTGCCCCCACGACCACGAGTTAGTATGATTTGAATCATTATGTTTTATTTTTAGTCTTTATTGATGAAAAATATACAATTTGTTTCTCTACTTCTTTATAAAATATAAAGTTACCATCCAATCTCAGTTGAAAACATATATTGATTTTTCATAGAATATTTAATAGAAACAAAGATAATAAGAACACAACGCCAATAGGTATTTTCTTCAAATTGTACTGAAATATAAAAATCTTTTTCCTTGATCACTCAGCGTGCGAGTCCATTTTCTGTTACTGGTGGAGGTATTTTGTCCACAAAACATCGCATTTACAAGTTATGTACGTATTTTTTAATAAAATTACAACAGGAAAGGCAAAATATAAAGAGCATTTAGTTTTTTCTGTCCAAAAAAGATCTGGAATAGGTGGTGTTTACAGTTTTAAAATGTTGCACAGTATCATATAAAATTATGTTGTTCCCATCCATTGAATCTGCATGACTTAGAAAACAGAAAACGTATGACATTTTTGTCAGTCTCAGTCAGTGTTCAGAATTTGACGGATTGGTTTGGACTGGATCATTTTCATGCAACCTTAATGCAGTATATAGCTATAACACCTTATTTTCAAATTTTGAGTAAAATCAGTAATTAAATATCATTTTAAAGCTCTGCTGATATAAAACCAATGGCATGGTCCCTTTTTCATTGCATGCACAACGTAGTGGATGAGAGCCTTTGTCTATTGCAACTGGAACTTGACATGCACAGCTGTGGTTTCTAGTAAAAATAAAAATTACCACATTGCCCTTTTATAATACTTGAAAAGTAGATTCATTAGAAAGAGCACTGCTCCCAAAGCTAACACATTTAAATGAGTCAAAGTGTTACCTGGTTTGTGTTCAAAATTTGCCATGTGATTGGAGTAACTGATCTGTCCACCAGCCTAACGTGGCACATTTCCTCTCACACTTGTGCAGAAGTCCGAACTAATTTATAGCCAACTATTAAAAATCCTCAAGCTTGATATTCTGGAAAGACACTGTCTATTCGCACAACAGTTGTGTGAATAAGGCCATGATTCCTGCAATCTCACAACGACACGGATCGATGGACCTCGTGGTTCTGGTATGGACATCCGAAAAGCTAACGGATGCGTGTTACCTTTTTTTTTTTTTTATTGTTCCAAGTTTCCCTTCACCAGCCCAAGAGTAGAAATCCCAGGAATAAAATTCCCTTCCGTACCATTTAAAGATGATTGTTCCGTAAGTTGACCCCCTCTCTTACTATGGTTTCCTTTTTTTTTATATCATGTGAAACCTTTGAAATGTCCTAGGCTACATATTTTTTCGCATTGTCCAACATGAACTTCAGCCATATTATGAAGCTTATGATGATACAAAATGTTGATTTTATTGTTAATGGGACTATGGGATCGGAGGGGCTTAAAATGACATTTAAAATAATCAGAAAATACCTTTCTTTTGCTTTTTGTTGACAACAATTCGGAGCTTCCTTCAAAAGTTATGATCGAAAATGTCACCTCACGACTTGAAATTCATCGTTAGTTCCTATTTATTTCGTGTTTTCTCAATCTTCGATATTTAATTTTATCACTACTTTAAAATGTATATCTCAAAAAGTAATTAAGCTTTTTACCTCTAATTTCCACAATTATTAATGAAAGTTCAAGTGCTTACTGTTGATAGTTGATAATAATATCACAATAGGCATTTTCTGAAAATAATAAAATAAAACAGAGGGTTTCTAGACAAAATTGGCGATATCTCAAACGTAAATTTTAACGATATTCTTCGCTGCCGTGCAGGATCTAAAAAACAATCGTAGAATGATGGATAAAAAGTAAATTAAAGATATCATAGGACTACTTACTGAACTATAATAATTCCACTAGCCCCATGTGAATTTGATTTAGGGGTTGCAACACTAAAAACTTTAAAATTATTTTTCATTCTTTTGTGTTTATGCCCCTTAATCAAGTTCCCAACTTCCATGGGCTAGTGGAATGTTAGCCCCTCCCAACCCCATATTCCCCCTTAATGGTGCATAGGTTATGGATATATGTTTCAACTTAGGCCTACATTAAATTATAGCTCTTACACCCTACATAAAATTGGAACAAGTGCCTTTAATTGGCCTAATCATCTAAATGAAACATTTCTCACTTGGACGACTCGACAATCATACGTTCAATTTGGCTGCCTCCTGATGGATACAACTTTCCTTCTCACTTTTAGTTAATGCCCATTTCAAACCATAATCCTGAGGCTATGAGATTGTGCCATTATTTTGCATCTCACAATAGTTTATTCCAACTTTAATTTTGATGTCCTATTGTCACAAATTACATTGACATCACTAGCATATGGTTAATTTGACTAATTAAAAAACACATTTTTTATTCACTGGAAAACGGGCGTATTTGGCAAGCAGCAATCATTTTATCTTGATACAAGATTTTTATGCTTATAAAACAAAACCTTTCACAGAAAACTCTTTGCCAAAAGTTAAAAAGGACATGGAAGCTTGTTTTTATTTTTTTTAACTTTCAAACTTTTTTGTACAGATTTTTCTTTTGAATTTTAAAAGGTTGTTTTTTTTTATTTTGCTTGTCATATAACCTGAATACCTCAACATCCTTATCTTCATATTACTTTTTATGAACAATTTGTTTCTTCATAGGACCTATTTGTTAAAAAAAAATAAACTTCCAATTCGTACAATCTTCCTTCCTGTATTGATACCCAATAAATCATTGAAACGTTTCCTCCTGTTTCAGAATTCTTTGTGCAAATAACAGACCCTCACTTTATTCGTACACAGTTGGGCGATAAAACAAATTCAGCGCCCTATTCGCACACCGTTGTACGATAACAGGAATCGTGCCTAATTCGCACAACCCTAAGGTTGTACGAATACCATAATCCGTGCTTATTCCGCCAGCCACCTTTGTCGATAGAGTCTTCCATTATGAAAGCTCAGACAATGTCATCATAAAGAAATCATTAACTGGTATGATTCTTTGAATGAATCAAATATTAATGCAATTCCCGCAAAAATTTGCATTTTTAATGATCAAGAAATTCACAATGATCACACCATACCTTCCATGGTTACATCGTGTGTCGTAAAAGAAAGGGGGATTGTGGAATCAGTGTGTATGAATTTGTTGTGAGGTGCATAATTTTCTGCCCACTCGGGCCCGCTCAATTCAGCATATAAACCGTACACTAAACCGCAAAGTAAATCCGCTCATTTTTCACCTCATTAAGTCAGTATATGGTACTTTAATGATGAAATAGTGAAAAATCATAATTCAGTTATTAAAAAACAATATAATATCTTACCTAATATATGTCTTATTTTCAACTACCGAATCGTGAAAGTCTTTCGAATAACAATGGAGCACGATCGTCGGTCGCATGTCCCAGGCGCTAACCATTGGTGGTCCATTTAGCGGTCCTTTGATACCGCGATAATTATTTCCTGCTGAGCAATATCTCACTCGCCGGACCACGACCACGAGGGGCCGGCCACTACTTGCACAGACGCACCAGTGTGTGATGCTCTCCTAACGTAAAAACATTTACTCCGTGTTAAAGCTTAACAGTTTAAAAACAAAATATATTTGTTCTAAATATTACACCATACTGAGTCTAGTATTATTAAACGGCGCGTCCGCAATGAATACTTTTGGCGATTGACGGCTCAAATTTAAAAACTCAAAGGAACTACCCACATGCGCGCGGGCCGGGGCGGCATGCTGTTGATCTTTCTGATGTATTATCAGTAAATGTCACATCAGATTGTAATATGACACGATAACTCATTTCATATGAAGCTGACTTGCTATAAAGTTGTGACAGCCTTTATAGTTAGTCATGGTTTAATATCATAATATTGCTGATTAAAAAATATTGTGAATATGTGAATAAATGAATACTTCTTGCTATCTTAGCAGATAGTTTGGGTTTAGTGCGAATTGATCTCTCCTCTCTCTCTCCCTATAGATTCAGAAAATTTGATAACATTTATTATATTCGGGACTGTCATCTCATCTTCTCTATACCACTCTCCCCCTCTCTATATCCCTCACCTTTACCCCCTCAGATTTACGCTCATCCGTCACCCAAGATCTTACAAATTACATTTCCCAAGCTTCGCTCTTTCGAGTTCTCTGCCTTTTTATTTCCTTCTCTGCTTTTGCCACAGTTTGTTTAGTTTACTACTATTCCCTTTGCTATTTTTCCCTCGTCTGACTTCCTCATCCTCCCTCTTCCCCCTCATTCTTAGATTGTTCTTACCCCCCCCATGTCTCTCTCTTTCAGTGGACCATTCTCCGCGGACTTCCCCCCTAACTCTTCTATTTCCCTCAACATTTCCCCCTTACAACTTACGTTTTTCTCCCCCCTCTCGACCACCTTCTTCAATAATATATATATATATAATATATATATATAGTCTCTATATATATATATAATATATATAATATAATTATCTACTATATATTTCTATATACATATAATATATATTACTATATATTCTATATATTCTATCTAAATTATCTAGGGTCTGACTCAGAGATTCGAAATATTTTTTTGTGTCTACATGATAAAATCTTCCAACTAGAACTAACGAACATAACCTAAATGCACATTCCGAAATTTGATATGTATCGGATTTTTCGTTTGATTCAATAAACATTTATGTCAAGTATAATGGTCCCATACAGGATACTGTGTATAGACACAAATCCGGATCCGAATTTTAAACAAAGTTGTGCTTTTCTATATGAGGAATTCGATTTAAGCTTACAATTTCCACAGTGATTAGTATATGGACAGCATTATGTACAGGCAAAATACCGATTTTTTGGAAATTTGAGGGCGCCCTCCTCCCGAAAATCTTGATTCGCCTTTAATATATATATATATATATTAATATATTATATATATATTATATTATATATTCTATATTAATATCTATATAATATATATAATAATATATATATATAATATATATTTATCTATCTCTTCCATCTTTGCCATGCCACTTCATGCATGTTTTCCACACGCAGCTGGGGTTTATCGGGTGCGCCGTTTTTATTGTACAGCGTTTAGCCTTTGTGCCTGAGTTTTCACTCGTGCCTACCAATCAAGCAAAACAAACCCCATATTGCGTATGTTTTTACCGTTACACCTGATTTAGTTTGAATCTTCCAGAACTACTTTCCATTATATTAATGTAAATGAGGTTTTAACAACAGTAAAGAAAAAACTACGTTGTTTAACAAAGTAACGCCCTTTATACAGTTCCCTTTTCCTCCATATTTGGCTGCTTTGTTTGAAATTGCTGTGGTTACTAATGTTCATTACTAAGTTAAATAAGAACATAAAACATCGGTTACACTTCCTCTGATATCTGACACTGGCAAAGAGTCATGTCGTACCGTAAATCAATCATGCGGTCGGGGCGAACCTCGTTGCTGGTGTGTGTTGTTCTTTCACATTTGGACCTTCACGTTGGCTAAAGGAGCTAATAATGATAAGAACCTAGTGCCACTGACTACACATGTTGCCGTCATCTTGGCCGCTGTATCGAATTCGTCGATACAACTCTTCAACTTCACGCGACATTGATCGTTTATCTTAAAATACGGCCGAGTTGGAACCATCAACAAGCCAACGGGAAATCAAGAAGACTTCACATCTACTTCGGCAGGGATGTTTGTAATATTTTGTGATTTTTCAGCTATTCATAAAATTCACACTCACGGAAGACAATGGGGATGACAATGGTCATTATTAAATATTTCGCAACCGGAATTGTCGGTCTCAAGGGAGCATACACCTCCAACGTCTAAATTTGTCGAGGTTGGCTATAATTAACGCTAATCACGCTAAAGTGGAATATTGCAAATACCCGCCTCTTTGTGACTCCATGGTTCAGCGGTTCGACCACACTGTTCGACCACCTTTGGAAACACTTCAGTCGCATTCCTGTTGCATTATTCATGCCATACACGAGATTGACAGGGTCAAGCCGCAAGCGCAATGCCTGAATTGATTCTGAACTCGAAAACCGTCTCTGCATGTTCCAATCAGCAACCAATTCATCTCTGCCAACCAATCGGTTATTCATTTTTGTTTCGGAAATTATCTTATATGAGCTGTGTAACGGAATGACGGAAAATAGGACATGTGTTTTTACACCTCGTTACTTGCAGAAACTCGCAACGTTTTGTGCGAAGAAAGTGACTATTCGCCCGACTACTCCGCTCATAACTGTTGTGAAATCTTTTACCGGACAAACTTATGTGGGCCTATTTATTAATATTTATCGGTTTATTCCGGTAAAGCTTATGAGGATTAAATCAATCACCACCCACATCCTCCCGCGCTAGTGTAGTGGAGAAGAGCAATCGGTTTATAATACGGGTGATCACAGGTTCGAATCCAAACATGGCTTTTTCAAATAAAATGTATTTCCATCTATTTTAAGAGTAAAGAGAACTATTACTATACTAGATTCCAGTTGGGATAGTTGAATAGCCTCTACTTTTTTGTAGGTTAGGTATGGAATTGAGGGGTTAGTATATAAAAAAATTTGTCCGTGTATTGTGGTATGCTGTGCGGATAATAGCCATGATAGCCAACCTGAGCGTTGGGCAAATTCACATCACTCAAAGTCAAATTAGTGGGCGATCAAGTACCCTTTACGAAGCCGATTTTTTAACGGGAACAATGGGACCAACTTATGATGCCTCTTCAAATTCCTTTTTAGAACGTAGTTACAGTTTCCTAAACGTCTCCAGCGACAGTAGTGCAGCCACAATAGCCAATTCTATGAATAGTTTACTATGGGAATTTGTTGGTGTACCATGCCGAAAATGCATGAAATACTTACCCAAGTACCGACACTCGGCTGCAGTCTCCACGTTGATCAATTGTGGTGCTGCTCGTCTGTACCATCCGGGATTTTGGCTGTCAAAATTTGCCCTTGTGAATGTGCGCTTTGCAAATAGTATGTGTTCATCCAGGCCAGTTGGCAAGTGACAGTGGCGCTACCCGGCGCGCAATGGAAAAGCATTTTTTTTTTTTCCAAAACAGAAATTTTTGAACAATTAGAGTACACATTATTCTAAATTTTAAGTTCTTAACATAAGCTCAATAATGAAAATCTTTTACTGATTAAAAATTCACTGATTAGTGTACAGAATGGATTTAAACGTCTGAGCTGACTGCTAAAACCGGTGTGTCATTGTCTTCGCACAGCGAGTTGATTGGTGACCCGTTTAATTGCATGATTGTTCCCTGTGGTGTAGTATGCAATATTCACAATCACATAAGCTCCAAAAAGGCATGTTGAACGAAATGTTGAAAAATTGAACAAGGGGATCGGCGGACTGTCACAGCCGTTACGCCATATGACCTGACCTCTTCCACAGGTCAGTGGCCAAATGGGCGTCTGTTTAAAGTTACCCTCGTGAGATGTAAACACATGGCCGCTGCAGCGGATAGAATCCTGGATAGAAGCGGATGAAAATTGCCGAGTTTTCCTTCAAACGTGAGTAATCGCATTGATATTACCGACCCCAAATTGCCTTAGTTAACATTAATCCTGTAGTACTGCTCAATGGTGTCATAGTGTGACCAAAACGTCGCATGCAATAATTGCTTCGGAATGTACATAAGCTTTTCGCCGGGAATCCCATATTGCCCGCACCCAATGTAACCTATGGGATACTTAGGGTTGCGGTACCAGAAACTATAGTCAAGTATCAACCCTAGAATGTTCAAAAATACAAACTAAATCCAGGAATAGTTTCGTGAAAGTAGGTTAAAGCTGATTTTATGACTTGTGAAGATACAAGTTCTGCTGCATGTTACAACACAAGGTGAATGAGCCTTCTAAAATTTAGATATGTTTGGTAGGAATGTTTAAAACCGATTCTGGGTTAGACACACTATGCATCATATAGATAAATACAAATATTGACTGGATGAACACTATACTTTATTGTATTGGCCATATTCCTTCAATCCGATCTCCTTGTATTGCCGAGAAGAAATGTGCGAAGATTTTTGGGTATTTCTTGTCCCCTATTTTGAGGAATGGACGAGTCCAACCCCCCATACCTCTACCATCAATTGGAATCTACTATAGTCCAGTTTGTCCCGATATAGATTTCACAACAGTAATTCGCCAGACTAGTCCAGCGAATAGCGTTTGCCTTGCCGAAACCTTGAATTTTTATGAGGCAATATTATTTTAAAGGTAACAATGTCATCCTAGAGTCTTAAATACAACACATGAGGGTTAAAAATACGAAACATTAAGCAGACAAGCATTTTTGGTAACGGAATGACAATGTCCTAGCTCCCATTAGAACATGTACAAAATTCCTTTAGTGACCTAATTTCAGGAGGCCAAATCTCACCACAAAGATGTGGTACAACAATTTTTTTAAGTTGATTCATTGGTTACATCAGGTCATTAAATTGATTTGATAAAACAATGTTTGTAAATAATTTTATTATTTTTTTCAATTTTTAAGGTTTTTTTGAAATACCAATTTTAAGCTTAAGGATGTTTGGTTGGAAGTCTCCATATTTTTTGAAAAAGTTTTTTAACAAAAAAATTGTTGGCTCCATATGGGTATGTGTGTTTTAACTTGTTTTAAAGGTGGTTCTGAGCCATCGGTGATGGTCTGTAAGAAAACTTTTTTTTCACCCGTTTGTCATTCCTTTACCGATTTGGTACAAATGACACACTTTAATACTGTAATTAACAAAAGGAAAGTGAAAGAAATGGTCATTTGTTGAGCTAACCTATCTTACTTGATAATTAGGAACGTTGTTTTACATTCAGGGCTAGATTTTTGGCGAGATCCGAGAAGCGACTGCTCGCAAAGAATTCTTGTGATTGATTTGCGGGATCCATGTTAATTCTCGCAAACTTTAGAATTTAACACAGTACGCTATAGGATGATTTCTCGCAAAATCATTTTTGAGACAGCAAAGCTGATTCTCGCCTCTGGCTACTAAATTCTAAACCCCTGCACCTATTGAACATAATTTTAAAAATGGTATTTTTTGGGTAACGGAAATGACAGAATCTCGTTTTTGGAGTCACTGAAGTGTACCAAGCTACTCAAAACAAAAAATAAATGGGATATCACTTTTTTAGCACCTCATTTGTTTAATACAACTAAATATGACATTTAATAATACCTACTTAAAGACTTTTAGTGTGAATTCTTTTCTTCACAGTAATCACAATTTACCAAAATGGTGGAAAAATCCATATTTTTTTACAGCGTAACTTATATAAAAATTGGAAATTTTGAGATCATATCTCAAAATTGGTCCATAAAAACTCTCTTCAGACACAAGTTTATTGTTCGGCTGATTTTAAATTTTGGGTGTACAGGATGACCTTTGATTGGAATTGCCCTACTGTCTAAGGTCCCTGAAGTTCAGTGTATAAGGCTGTTAGGCGACCATTGTCGATGATTTTCCCACCTTGACCGATCTGCATCTTTCAAATTGTTTACATGGTACAGAAGGAAAAAACAAATGCAGAGCCCGATGAAAAATCCTGCGATATACATGTACCTGGAAATATTGGAAATTTAAAGTTACTGCAGTGCATGACCGAGGTCCACCATCGCCAGGAGGACGCTGCCATTGTGGGTGGAGTCTAATACGTATTCGAATAAGTCACACGGAACTTTTAGGTATTGGAGGTCAGTCACCTGGAACTTACATCCATTTGGTGCTACATCGGGGACGTGAATTCAAACTTTGAAACGGCACTTCAGAGAGCGTGCCACTGCAAACTGTCTGGGGACTACCCATTGCGGCAATGGTTAGGCACGGTCAGAATGTCCACATGAAGAGGCCTCACTTCTGAAGTTCAAAGAATCCACGCATTGTTTTCATCAAACGGCCAAAAAAAAAGTAAGAGGATGAATTTCCAGTACCAAGGTAGTGGATTTATAAAAACTATTCCTTTTCCAAATTAAATAAAAATAACCTCCATTATGTAGGCGCATACATTACCTGAAAACATGTGAACGAATCCATGATTTTTTATTCAGGAGATATGGATTCAAGTTTGCATGTTGCGAAGAATCGCATTTTCCCAAACTTCAGTGTTGTCAAACTGGTTTAAAATTCGCACTAAAAAGCCGATCAGGGACTCGCAAACTCGGATGAATTTGGTTGTGAATTCCATGCCTCAGCGCAGTAGTATGCACCGCACTTTAACACCGAGACTTGGCACGATGTGAAGTATCCCAATGGCTGGCAGCAATCGCCGAAAACTGGCATTGGTAATGGTCCATGAACTGATAAAGTTGGTCAGTTGTGATTAATATTTCATCGGATATTAGTCCAAAAGTCACATCAGTTCCAATGATTGTAACCTCGGGTCTGACGTTATTTTTATCAAGGGGGACATTATCGGAATCCGTTTCAACAGGTGGTGTTGAGGAGGAATCTAGAAGAACACGCACTTGAAATACTTTGCTTTAAGTACTTTCAAGTGATGTGACCTTGTAGTGGTCCTTGCCGCATTTGTTTAGTCCGAAAGCGTACCTCTGCTACTTCGTAACCAATTGTTGGACAACAAAGACGAAAACTATCGATTTAAACAGGCACCTGATGGGTGATAAGTAATATTGTGAATTTGAATTTTGACAGGCATTTTTAAATTTAAAACAATTGCGAGCATTGTTAAACATGTCAAAACATCCACACTTTTTCCACAAACAAAGTTGTGTATTGTGTTTTGTTTTGGCCTTTACCAAAGTAATTGTTTGAAGCTTTCTCATGGCCTTTTATACTTTAAACTTTCCAAATTGTTGTTTTTGTCTGTTTTCCTCTTTACTGACAAATAAAAGCAGTTTTATGGAATTGTCAAGTATTTAGTGTACAAAAAATCATCTATTTGGTTCAATATGAAAATCACATATAATTTGCATGTACATTTACAAGCACCTAAACAAATCGGAAAGTGATAATCCATGGGATAATCTTTTCGGACTAACGTAAATTCGGGACTTCGGTAGGGCTAATGGTCTTGCACTGGAGAACAATACCATCGTGCTCTAACTAGCATCCTAAGTGTTGGTTTTATTGTTATCTATAGAGCTCCAACTGTGGGTGCTTTTTAGACCCACGAATACTTCATATGTGGGTCTATAGTACTGGGTTGAAGCCACTGGTTTTGTTAACTGCGTGTTTATCTTAATCGGATTGTCTTGAAATTTCGCATTGTGTGTTGGATGACGTGGGGACAAATAATGCAGCATTTTTCGTTTGGTGACAATGTAAGTTGTGAAAGCACGTTAGGGTCCTAACACAAACAAATTGGTGAATTTGGTTTGTGATGTGTCATAGCTCCTTTTGGATGTGTGCATTGTCAATGGCTGTGAAAGCAGAGTTAGCTGGGAAGAGCAAAAGTCAATCACTTAAAGCCTCTGAAATCCCGAATTGTTACAAAGAGGTAATTCAAAGGGTTTAGATTTCGACACAATAAAAATAATTCCCTGAGTTTTATTCTTGGCCATGCTTTTGATGTTGTTACGGCAATAAGTTGAACGACCGTTATACGCATTAGATAACAATAGTGGGGAGGAGTTCACTTGAAGTGATGGCTTTACTCGGGCAGCCAACTTGAAGGCATGGTGTTCATCGATGCGGTATAATCGCCGAATTTTACGACCGCTCCCTCCTGGGTTTAATCTGTGGAGTGCGAATGGGGACTCCCAACGTACGCCTGTCTGCCAGCACGGTCGGAATTTTCGGCAAGAGCCCTTAGCGTTTATTTGTTGAAGTAATATTTTTTTGGAAAAAAAGGTTTGAGTTTTTTTATGGGAATCAATGTACTTTTGCATCATTGAGGAAAAAAACACCCTCAAAGGAATTAAAGGGACATTATTGCAATTGTCAAAAAGTTATGGAGTTCATTGATGAGGGGTGTTTACGGTGTTTTTGCTGTTTTGGCGAGTAATGGATTGAGGTCATTGATGAGTTATGTTCTTAGAGTTATTTTGGTGAGTTAGGAATGGAGTTCATCAACGAGTTATGTTCAGGAGTTCATTGATGAGTTATGGTTTTAGAGTTCTCGGTGGTCGCAAAAGCCGGGTGCCCGCCTTTTATCTATTAAAAGGCCATTCCTCCATTATTTACCTTTTTTAAAGGGCAATTCCATTAATCAATTTACCAATTAATTCCTCCATTTACCAATTAAAGGGCATTCAGGCCATTTCTCAGTAACCAATTAAAGGGCTATTCCTCCATTTGCCAAAGGAGCCATTCCATCATTTACCTTGGAAAGGGGAATGCAATTTTATTTAAAATTAAAGTGCCATTTCTTCATTTACCAATGAAAGGGACATTCCTCAATGTTCTAATTATTAAAGGCTATTCCTCCACTTGCCAAATAACCGGCCATTCCTCAATTTACCAGTTAAAGGGCCATTCCCAATTAAAGGGGCATTATATGATTTTCTGAAAATGGTTAAGATTATAATTGGATTAAGAGGCATTATGTAATTTTCAAAAATAATTATGACAGGAATGTATTTTTGCACCATTTGAAGAAGAGCACCCTCGGGTTCATGTTGACCTCAAATACTTCACTGCTACACTACATTTTCTATTTTGCCAAAGCATATTTTATGTCCATCTTCATTATTTGTTCAAAAACTGTCTGCCAACCAATAACTTGTCTTAGGTGTCTCATGCATTGCGTCTCCAAGGATCATTCCAGTTCCACCATACAAGTGGGTCTTATGCATCATTGATGCTCTCGTTATTGTTAGCCAAGACTTGCCATTGAAACACACAGATTATAAGTAGGTTGATTTTCCTTTGGTCAATTTGAGTTTACAGTATCTATTGGGTGCATAATGTTTAATGCAAGCCATCTAAAATACATCGATAAGTTTGGTGCAAAGTGCATGCGTTAAATGTTTTTTCTAAGCAAAATACGCCAAATTAGCACCGACTTGGGATTGGTAAAAATGCCGTGAGTTTTGAAGAGACTAAAAAGAATGCTTGCATGTGATTGATGCAAGTCATCATACTCGCTATCTTTAAAAAATCGAGTTGCAAAAATTTCTTCCTGTTATGTCTATGTAAAAAAAAACAATGTGACGATTGTGGTGTGCGGTCTACCAATAAACGAATTTACACGATCTCCATAATGCATCTTGTATTGTGCCCATTTTCTTGTCCCAGAGTGCATGTTTACAGAAAATAAGGCTGTTCACGTCGCCGGAGTGCTTAAAGCTACAATACAAAGTACCTTTTTACATGAAGTTAATCTTTCAGAAATGTGGAAGAATATCATAGGAACATAAAACAAGCGACACTGATGTTGAAATTTACGACAAAAGGTGGCATTACGATCGTAACTGTGCGCTAATTGTCACCATTCTTAACCGTATGTTTTTAGCTCACTTGAGGCTGGTACATGTCTCCAGATGGAAATGGACACAATACGAGACGCATTATAAAAATCGTGATTGACGGTGTCATGTTACACCATGGACCGCCAACGGTGAAAACGGGACCACTACCCTTGTGTGGTTTTGTACCTCCATTGGATTCACCAGTACCTACTTGCAAATATTCAAATAGGCAAAACAAATTTTGTTGCTGTTGGCATACTCTTTGTACTACCTACATTTTTAAAATGTCATGTAAAGATAATATTGCCCCAAGTGCGTAACTCATTGAATGGTTCTTGTTTGTTAACAGATTATGACGACCAAAAAGCTGTACGTGGGCAATCTGCCCAAGGGCTGCACCAGTCAGATGCTGTCGGAGATATTTGAGAAGTTTGGCACAGTAGTTGAGTGTGATGTTATTAGAAATTATGGTTTTGTGGTAAGTTTGCAATTTTTGCATACAAAGGGGCTGTTATATTCTTCAGGAGGGGTTCTCTAAATGTTGGGATGGTCACCTACAAGGATTTGCAGGAGACGCATACTAATTATCCAAATTCTGTTCTGTCTGTATGTGTGTGTTTTAAGTTTTGGAAAACCTTTTTCAAATTGCTTGTGCATGAGCACCTTAACTTCAATTACCGCAAAACTCAGGTCGTAGGTCAATCATGGACACTTGCGAGTCTTGGTAGGGTTAAAGGTCACATACCAAGGTCAAAGTTCATTAGTGGTTCGAGAACAGCTTGTTTATGACCTCATCCGCTGCATGTAGAGCCCGGAAACTTTGGAATCTGAGATGTGCTCCGAGGCAATAAGCTCTTTTTGGAGTTCAGCTACGCATTTCCGGCTTTAGGCCGGTGAGATAAACCCGCTTCCGTTCATATTTGTATCATCTGAAAAGTTACCTTTATAGTATGGCTTGGGTGTCTAATCTGACGTGCAAATTAGATTTCTTTGCAAGAAATTCACTATTTCGTATTTTACAGAAATTGCAGCAGAGTGGCATGTGGGACACTGATACAAACATTTTGCTCATAAAACCAAAATGCAAAATGAATCAACCAAAATTTTGAGGGGAAAAAACTTTTCTCAAGGATATCTAGTGAACCATAAATAAAGTTAATGCGTTAAAATCACAAAATGCACCTTTAATAATTTGTTGGTTTACTTTCCAGCATATGACCAATGAAACAGAAGCCCAAGAAGCAGTAACCAACCTGGACGACAGCAATTTCATGGGCTCACAGATCCTGGTGCAGTTCTCCACCACTGACGTACACAAAGCCCCCGGAGTGGGCAGCCAGGGAGAATGCTTCAGGTGCGGCAACAGGGGACACTTATCCAGGGAATGCCCTGAAGGAGGGTGAGTAGTAGTACTAGTCCTATGAGCAATTTTGCTGGCATTAAGTATTGGAGTTGCACAAGTATCTGGTAGCATATGTGTCACCCTCTCAAATACACACACATTCGCAAACACACACACACACAAAACCACATCAACATGTGAGGAAGATAAATTTCATAATATAATTACAAAATGGATGTACAAACTTAAATATGGTAGTAATCTTTGTCAAAGATGTCTCATTTTGTCCACAAGATCCCTGAAGGCGCATCGCGAGGACAAAATCCTCGGCTGAGCGGAGCAAGGCATCTTTGCACAAAGAGTCAGAGTTGTGTGCAGGCATGTGTCAATTGAAATATTATGTGGTCATCGTATGGGGAATGTGCCCAGGCTAGAATTTCGGCAAGAATCCCAGAATCGATTCTCGCAAAGATTCTCGTAAACTGATTTGCGTGAATCAATGTTGATTCTCGTAAACTTTAGGTCTTAACACAGTAGTGAATTAGATGATTCCTGCTAAATTTGTTTTGGGGAATCGAGACTGATTCTCGCACACAGCGACGAATTTCTACCCCTGGACTGCCTACTAATTGCTATTCAACCAAACCTTTTTTATCCACATTCAAATACCCCACAGTACATAAAACAATGCCGCCAGACGGTAGTATCACATTTGACTGCATTTCATACACACGTCGCCCTTGGATGTCATTTTTTTCATTGCCCAATCAGTTCCCAGGATAGTTAGAAAAGATTTTTCCCAAAAGATAAAAGATATCCTTGACAAGGACTGTAGAAAACTAAAAGTAACATGCATTGCCTTAACCCTAACGCCCTAGGGGTAAGTATCTTTACCAGTACTATATACCAAAATATGCAAAATTTGCGATTTGGAGTACTAAACACCAAAAATCCTCAATTGTTAACAAGATTTGAGGTTTTTTGGGGTTTGGTGGCGTTAGGGAAAGAAAGGAGCGAAACTGGAGCTTTTTTTTTTTTTTTTTTTTTTACTAATTGCTAGTCAACCAAACCTTTTTTATCCACATTCAAATACCCCACAGTACATAAAACAATGCCGCCAGACGGTAGTATCACATTTGACTGCATTTCATACACACGTCGCCCTTGGATGTCATTTTTTTCATTGCCCAATCAGTTCCCAGGATAGTTACAAAAGATTTTTCCCGAAAGATAAAAGATATCCTTGACAAGGACTGTAGAAAACTAAAAGTAACATGCATTGCCTTAACCCTAACGCCCTAGGGGTAAGTATCTTTACCAGTACTATACATCAAAATATGCAAAATTTGCGATTGGGAGTACTATACCCCAAAATTCACCAATATATCAAACTATTGTGTAGTGCAAAGTACTAAACACCAAAAATCCTCAATTGTTAACAAGATTTGAGGTTTTTTGGGGTTTGGTGGCGTTAGGGAAAGAAAGGAGCGAAACTGGAGCTGCACTGGGGAAAAAATGGGGTAACCATATCAGCCATGGCTGGACTGTTGGTCTTGTTCCTATATAATCTGACTTAAGAGGATTTGATGATCTACACCAGGAACCAGGGAAGTGAAGAACCTTATAGAAGTGTGTGCCTTGGACTTAGTGGCAAACTCCTTGCACAAATTCCCTCTGCAGGTATGTAGAGGTTCAATTTCTAATGGTGCAAGGGAGTTTGAGTACTCTCTACATGGGACAATATTGCAGACATCACCATGGATTCCCTCCAAGTGTACATGCAACTTATTGGCAATTATTTCTTTCTATTCCCTAACCCCCTTGTAGGACCAAACCCAGGAGGCGAGGTGGCCGTGGAGGCGGCAGAGGAGGCAGCAGGGGAGGTGGATACAGAGGGGGTAGGGATCGTGGACGTAGCAGCGGAGACTATTGGGACTCTTATTATTATGATTACCCACCACCAAGGAGATTACCACCCCCAGGGTATGACTACGACAGAAGGTAAGACCTTTTAGAGGCCCTATCTCATATATTCTGTTGTATACAAAAATGTATGGCAAAACCAGACTATTAACCCTAACACCATTCACTATGTTTTGCAACCAATCACTACATACCACACACTCCCACAAGCCCTAGGATGGTACACTTCCAATTACCACAAGGTACCACAACTGATGTGCACAATCAAACAACTCAGTACCACAGAATACCAGAGTGACTGATGGTTGATGTGTTGAACATCCAATTACCACAATTTACCACAAAATTGCCATGTGTGGTATCCTGTGGTAATCGGTTGTGTTAAGGCTAAAAACTTTCCACTCAAATTTTTATTTTTTTTCTTTAAAAAAATAAATCTGTCCAATCCGTTTCAACAACTCTCCAGACTTAGAGGGGCGTGTTCCGATCGTCTTTGGGACCCCCCTGATTTACCCGGAAGTAGTATCAATTTTGATATCAGATGAAAGGCGGTATTTTTCTCATTCTCGTCCTGAAATTTGAGCCCTCAAATCCATTTCATTCCCAAGATATAAACAAAAAAACGCTGTTTTAGTGGTTAACCATCAATATTAGCACAGTATTGAATAGGGCTTTGCAACATGCATTATTGCGTCTTCCATCAAAACCGCAAGTTTGTTTCCCACGGGTGTATGTGTGCAAGTGCCAGGCCCTCATATCAAGTAGAGAACACAATACACATAAATCGGAACAAGCACCTTTAATCTGCACCAGTTATCACTGCATGTACCTCTCAAACCGTGTCCCTGGTGGATGAGGATATATCGCAGTGTCTTGTAATTAACCTGTACACTTGTTTCCAACAGGCCGCCACTTCCCAGAGACTACCCATATCCACCAGCCTACAGAAGTCGCAGCCGTAGCCCACCCGGAAGGCGCCCTCCACCAGACATGTACATGCGCAGAGGAAGGTCACCACCAAGGTAGGCTAATGTTTCGACACTTTCAGTGACAGAGAATTTTAGTTTTCGGTTTTAGTTTATTATTGATAGTTTAATATCTGAAACAAAGTTGATAAATCGGTTAATCAGTAGTAATACTATGTAATGTCCATCATGTTGGATCATTCGTCTGGCAATGGCATCATCAGGATGCACGGGGTGGCGACTAAACTCTAAAATTCTCAAAATTTATTATGGCATTGCTTACAAATATGTAGCGGGGATGTACGGTTAGATATAGGAATTTACCATTGGACATCAAGGAGTGGCATGGATTTTTTTTAAAACTAAGACCACTAATAACATGAAAAACAATTGGTCCCACTGATAAGTTTAAAAAAATCCCCCTCCCTCTCCACCTCTAAAACAAAAAGTGTACATTAATTTAAAAAAAACCTTTGCCTCCAAAGGCAATGAGGAAAAAAGCAGCCTTTTTTTGGCAAAAAAAATATGGCCCAACTTAAACTTCCATGCCCCTTCTTGAAATCTAATGGTACATCCCTAAATCAAGTTATTCCACCATAATGTACCACACTTAATCCTAATCTAATTATGCAACACATCAAAAAAATAATTAAAAAAACACAAGTTAAACACAAACTGTTCGTATTTCTTTTCAACAGAGACTATCGCGACTACTATGACAGACCCCCTATGGGAAGGGACTATTATGATATGCCGCCACCACCACCAAGACGGTATTGGCCTCACTAAATTTTTTTCTCTCTAAGCTAAACAATATTGTAGTATGGTTGTGTTGTATATATATTATTAGTTTGGTGATAAAGATGTTCACAAGTAGATTGTTACAAGTATCTGCTGTCCATATCAAGTGAACCACTTTTTTATATATTGAAGCACATTTGTAGAGACCAGTTAAAGTTTGTGTGACGTCAAAAAGGCATGGCGCGATTTGGTAAAAACGGACGGGAGCATTAAAGCAATTTTAAAAAAAAATCAATTTAAAAATGAAAATGTATTGGCTATGGGAACATGTAGTACTAAGGTGCTCAGATTTTGATGATTTGATGAAGTTTTGTTTATTTTACTGAAAGTAATCCAATTTTGGAGAGACCGATATCATTTCATTTTGATAATTTGTGAATCATTTTGCAATCTAAAACTACATACACCAATTTGACTTGTGTGACTTAAGATATTGATGTCAATGAACATTTTTGCATAAGGCATACATACACACATGCATAGCCTTTCTTGTGAATAAGCAAAATCGGCATTACATATTTGTGATGCATTGTGGGTAATATCACGCTGATCACGGGAGTCTTGAAAACATGACGATGTCACTGTATTTTTCCAATAGGATGAACTCTGCCGTTACCACAAAAATACCTTTCTATTGAGTTTCGGGGGGTCGGGTTAGCGCAGTAAGTTTTCCCTTGCTTCGCACCACTGTGGTCCCAGGTTTGACCCTTGGTCAAGTCTGCAACTTCATGTCTGTTTGGTTTTCAGTCCATACTCGGCCTCGCAGGTTTTCTCCGGGTACTCCGGTTGCCTCCTGCATCTAAAACGGGCTTTCTTCCCTAACGTTTATAATAAAGTGATTTGAAATCAAGTATATTCGTGACACTAAAATGACATGATAGTGTTGATAGTTTCATTAAATACTAATACCACCTCCTCTATTGAGTTTCATGTGCGGTTTGGTATTCATACCTTTGTCACATTTGTATACCGGCAAAAATAATGTGCTGTGCTTCAATTAAAATTATCAATGTGGTAAAAGACAAAAATCAATTCATGTAGCAGCTAAGTTCATTGCATTGGAAAACTACAGCAACCTCGTCATGTTGAAGGCTCCTGACCTCACCCGTGAATCTGACCTGCACATGCGCAGTCAACCGGAAGTCATAATGCCAATTAGGCTTATTCAGTCATTTGTAGAAAATACAGGAAATTTATTTCAATTCCAATTTCTGGACAGAAATCGGATTGACTGATTATGCAAATAAAACTATGCATGTGTGTATGACTTAGGCCAAGGATTCCGATTTAAAGTAACAGATAGAATTTTTAAAAAAAGTTTCTCAAAAGTTCGTATGGTAGTGATGCAGTGCCAGGCTTATGTAATGTATGTTTCTCTCTTATGTGGTAATGTAATATTAGAATTGAGTTAACCGTTTTAGAGTTTTCATGGATTTGATCACATAAAACATGATGCTAAATCGTAAATAAACCATGAATTCAATTTTAATCCTGACGATATCATGAAAGATAATACTTATTGACATGTTTCTTGTTTTCAATCATTTGTTCAGTGAACAAAAGTAGGATAGATGAAAGAATTGTGCGAATAGAGAAACAATCATAATTTTTCTGCGAGTACGGAAACGGTCATAATCTTCTTGCCACTTTGGCATTCGTATCAATGTCAGCAAATGTCACTCTTGCTACAGTTCTGTTTATTTGTGTAAAACAATTTTATAAAGTTTCATAAATTGTATAACTTCCCAAATGTGATGTAGTATTTGCACAATGTAATAGTTTGCGAATCCAAGAACTGTCAATTTTTTGCGTGTTTTTTAATATAAGTATGAAGCAATATAATGATTTCAAGTATAAGCAGATGTATTGGAACTCTTTGCAATCAAGTTAGTGCTGTCATTTCGAAGAAATTTTTAGATGTTGTTATAACACATTCAATTACATGTCGTGTGCCCATTAGCAGACTGACCATGTGTTCCCAGTGCAAACAAATTTGGTGAATTCGGTACAAGATTTGTTCAATTCAGTTTTTCAAACCTACACACAAGACACTATCGGGCAGAAATTTTTGCAGGCTTTAAAATTAGCGGTTCTGAGGTTTGGTGTGAAATACAAACCTTGTAAAAATTTCCTGTTAAACAGTACGGCATGGCAGGCAAGCAAGCAGCATCACTGACCAAGATTCAGTCTTTAAAAACCCTGTGTGCCATTGAATAGCATACATACACTTTATACTTAAATTACATGAGTTTCCACAAATTTTGATGACGATTGGTTGAAAAAAAAAAATCAATTCTCCCACGAATATGAGAATCCAGATTTGATTCGACCTATATCAGTAATATTTTGCATATACTGATGTCTAACAATAAATACTGTGGATTTTTAACTTTATTAAAAAATTCACTGCCTGTGCAGGTGACAAATTTCTAGTTTTACATTTGGTTCAAAATTATCCACAATTTCCAATAGATCCTGTCATTTGACTTGTTGACAGTGACTGAAATCTCAGTGATTCTTTTCCAGCACATGTCGACACCAAAATGGTAGACTATGACAGCGCTACTTGTAAGTTATGAGGACCGAAACCAAGGGCAACTCTTGGTCATGTGTAGAATCCCACTGTATATAGTTCAGTTAATCACAAATTGTGTTATTATGTCTCACTTATAACAATATCAAAAAGTTTTCTCCAGGTATACATTTCATAGAGCCAAACACGGTACAGTTTATCAAGTCGCGTCAGACGGACTACGTACAATGAGGACTCGGTTAAGAAATCTCAACGTTCCTGGAGCCATTTACACGGCGGTAATTTTGTAATGAGCTGTTTAAGGGGGGGTGAGCTTGTGAATATTTTATCTGGTGCATCTCTACATAATAAATGCGGTTTTAAATTTTCACCCGTTACTTGACCTCGCTAGAATGTACAGGATAAAGGGTGCCACATTGATCTTAGACTATGTAAAGCTTTGTGCTGCAATTTAAGTCTGCGTAGAATGATAGCTTACAAAATAGTCTGTAGATAATAAAACATTCAGAACTTAAGTCATTCTTTAGTATGCTTATCATGTCTAGCCAAATATATGCTGGTATTGTTTACATTTTTAACAAAGAAAACTTAAAACCACAGGGATGGGTTCTATAACATATGTTAGATCAGGCCAAGGCAAAATGGGATTTCTGTGATTGGAGCAAAAATAAAAAATACAGCATTCTGCAACTCGGTGGTTTTGTAATTGCTTTAGTGTTTGCTTGTAAAGACATCCTACAAATTACATTGAAAGATTCTGCTATAGAGTGTTAGCAAAATTCACCAAATTTTGTGCCTAATTGTGAGAAACACCTAGCATTTCCAGACCTTGTTTTCTAAGGTGATGCACTTTATTTTACTTGCCTAAAATAAGCCATAAAATTGCAAGCCTAACAGGGTTATAGCTAGGCTACTCTGAGTGCTGGTTGTAAATCTTAAATTTATAACACTTATGGCACATATGGACTAACTATGAGTTAATTTGCTAATTTATGTGATAATTTTTCATTTCACTGAAGAAAAGTGCCGGTCAGCAACCTCCCAAATGACCTTCTGTGCCGGTCGGTGGGAGCAAGTGCCGGCATAGCTATATCCCTGAAGCCTAATAACTATTTTTCTGCAGTTACAAACACAAGGGCTGAATTTCTGGCATGACATGCAATCTGGCAATTGTCATATTTCTGTTGGGGGAATCATCTGTATTCCACGGTAACTGCAGTCAGAAGTGGCGGGTATATTCTCAAAATGGCTTAATCAAATGTTCATTCGGACATTATCTACAGTTACAGTTTTCATGGAAACAAACACTACCGGCATATAATTTGCATAGGACTTAAGTTTATTAGAGACCGAGGTGCTAAAGGCACAGCGAATGTAGATTGTGAATAAGTTCGTTCAGCTCCTGGTTAGATTTGTTGATTATCCTATTGTTATCAACAGACAATGCCTGTGTTAACTTTTTAGCCATTTTTATAGCAATTGAAACCTTGGAATCGGTGATAAGAATTTCGAGTATGTATTAGTGTTAAAAGTTTGCTTCAAAATTTGTATTTAAACTAGGGTATGTGTAGCAGTGTACAGGAGCGAGCAGAAGCAACCGAGCTAATACGGGGTCGCTTTCCTGTTTGTAGATAACGCTAATACATGTATGTACTCTGCTTGATCAGTCGGTAAATCAGTTTTGTAGTCATGTTTAATCAGTTTTGTAGTATGCTTAACGCGATGTTCTATAGTTGCATTTGTAATTCGGTTGACGTGATTAAAACAAAAACAAAACGGCTGAGTAAAACGTAAACCAACGCAGCAAGAGTTTGTGTGTGTTACTCAATATTGTATATCTTCGGCAAGATACTTGTGCTGGTCTGTTGTACTTTGATTAGTGTAGTTCGGACGGGTTTCTTTCTTACCTGGAAGTTTATCCGGAAGTTAGACAACCCGAGGGCGCTACAGATTACCCGATGCACTAGATGTTGCAGACCCGGCAGCTCTGTCTTCTGCGGATATAAACTTCATCCCGAGATGGCCAAGATACCGCGACGGTGGATTTCCTTTAAAACGCAAGGAACAGGAACGGCCTCACCTATTCGGCGGCGAGTGACGCTCGTACTGGTAACATCCGTGAACTCGGTACAGGTATCGGTGTTTCTTTCTCTGTCGCGTGAACTTTATTTTGTTATCTTTTTTGCCCGGTTTTTCGCATGTAAATGTGAACACTTCCCCTTAAATTTGAGCTTGAGAGTTAATTTTATTATCATTGGCAATTTGTGGAAACATTCAAAGGTGTTTCTATAATGTATTTTTTTCATTGATTTACATACAAAATTTTTATTACACAAGCTAGCATGCAAATCTCCACCACACGTGTACTTTACATGTTTAATCCCAGATTTACTCCGCTTTGCTTCTTGACCCTTCTTTATCCTGGAATTTTTATTTTTTGTGAAATTCTTATTTAATTTTGTGTTTTTTGGTGCAATCAGGGCTCAAAGTAATTTGGAAAGCATGAAAAAAAAAATATGAACTGAAAGAAGATATAATGGGGATGACTGAATTATATCAAGTTTGCATCTTGTTTGAATGATCTTGCCCCCAATATCTCATCTGTAAAGTTTCATACCAGTTGGTATTTCAGTCCATTTTGATGTAACAGCTAAAACATGATTTTGTAAGCCTAAAATCAATATTGGTTGACCAAAATGGGGCATTTTTTACTCATGAATAACATCCAAACCAAACATTTTAGCCTTAATATGTCGCACTGCTTGTGAGCTGGGTAAGTTTGTTAAGACCAGGGTTAAAGTATTCTTTATATCTCGGCTCTAAGAACGGAAAGTAATGACTTCAAAACCCCTCCCACAAAATAAGTTGTTCTTTCAGCTGAAGTTGTGAATTTTTTCTTGTACAAATTTTAAAAAACACCCAATTTTTTTTTTTTTTTCATTTGCTAGACACCAGGTACAGGCACATTTTTTCTATCGTATGACAAGTAGATGGCTACATGTTATTTTGAGCCTTGTATGCATGTAGAATAGACCTTTTTTTACTCAACTTTCTAAATCTCTTTGGCAGACCTTGATTAATGCCATTTTCTTTGGAAAATCTTGTCAAAGCACTATTGATAAGAAATATATTTTTAAAAATTAACCCATCCCGGAGATATTGCTGATTTCAGCATTTTTCATGCTTTTAAAGAATCAAAATTTTAGCTTTTCTTTCATTTTTAGCCTGTTTTTTACCTTTGTACCTAGTTTCATGGTATATTTCAGTTTTTTCCCAAACTCCACTCCCAGGTCCGAGTCCGAGTATATTGCTTGGGAGTAATGCTGGAGTTTTAACACTTTCCAACAAGCAATTTTAACAGCTGCCAAAAATCAATTGATGCATTAATATGAAGGAAAACAATTGTAATTTTTTAGCTACTGCAATTTTTACTAAGTTAACATGTTTAAGATTTTTAACGAGTTGTTTTTATACTTTTGTATTTAAGTTGTTTATTTACATTTGAAACTTTGCTTATTTACCTGCGTTGATAAATGTGTGCAAGAGAACACTTTTTGCTCCTTTTAGTGCCGAAAAGAAAAATTGGCAAAGATGAGTTTTGTTCAATTTCAACCTCTTTTTACTGATAAAAAGCTTAGGAATAAACCAATGATATGCAGGCTCTCAAAATATAAGATGAAACCAAGATTGTATTCCAACAATGTATCTATATGGTAATAACCTTCCCCTTTGTTCTCGTGAACATATCGTGGAGAAGATATTTCTCAGCGAAAACGCCCATCTGCCTATTTTCTGGTTCTGAACAAAAAACAGGACTAACTTTTTTGCAGTTTAAGAAAGTTAATGAATATTAGATGGAATTTTGGAATACTTAAGGTAACCTGATCCTTAGGGAAACTCGTCTGGCAATAAAACGACAAATTTAGAGCAATGGACGCATTTAATGCTGCGTTGAATGCTATGAGAATCACTCCTTAATGTCTGGCTGGTAACTCAAGGGAGTCTAACTTAGACCTGGGTTTAACGCAGGGTTAGTCCTACCTGAGTGACCTTTTTCCTTCAACATACTCTGAGGTTGTGAAAATAACGAGCCGAGAAAATTCCTCTGGATGGTCTTTCTGGCCAATTCATGAGAAAATGTCCTCACCTGTATAGCAGACCTTGTTAAAAGGAAAAGGAAGGTCCACTCCTGTAGGCTAACTTTAAACCCGGTTCCTAAAGTAGAGTCTTCCATTCAGAATACCAGCCATGTGTTTTGGTGGAGGGCACGGGTTGCAAAGCTCATGACCTTTTGACTCAATGCTTGTGTTCAGATTTTTTGGTTCCTCTCACGGTATTCAGGGACCTAAGGGAGTATTATTTATCCCTATCATGGGTATATTTCTCGCTCTAATGTATGATCTCCTGTCGTTTCAACAGGAGGCGCTATTTCCTACCCCTTGCCATCGGCATACAGAGATAGGGGAGAACGCTGGAGCAGTCCGGTATGAGATAGGCCCCTTACGAGGACAGATTCCATCTATGAAATGGGCCAAGATACAGAGAATCTGACCCTACAGAAGGTAGAGGAGGCAGGCGCCACCAATGCGCGTCTTCTTCGGTAACGCAGCGCCTCTGGAAAACTGGAAGTGTCTCGCTTGGAAGATCTTCGTACCAATACAACAAACGGAAGCTTAAAACAAAAGATGCGTCGGAGGGGGTTTTGGGCAGTGCGCAGCTGAAACTGTGGCTTTTTACGCGGATGTGTATGTGACGCAATAGCCGTAATAATAGCCATTTGCTGGAGTAGTTGCAGACTTTATCGTTCCAGGTGCAGTCAATACAATTGTTTGCCAACCAATGGTTTGTGAGTCCTATATGTAGAGATTTCCGTGCTCTAGGGTCTTACTGTGTTCCCCACCAGTATTTTTTTGTACTTAAGAAACTTAAATGAAATGACTTCAGACCCTTTGCAATGGCAAGTTTTAATTGTGTTTTCCCGTGCTCGACGATGTTTGCATTTTGCAATTGCTGTTGCCATTTTGCAGCTCGCTAGAAAATGAGGAATATATTCTAGGAAATTTTCCCAGGTGAGCAGTGCATTCTCTGGTCGGTTAAAACCGGTAGACACAAACAGATAGAATGGGAGAACTGAGCCTTTACAATGCCAAGAAGCTGTAACTTTATCGATTTTCATACTTTATTATTGTGCTTATGTTCGGTGTCGTGTATAATGTAGGCATTTTATGATCTTGAACGTGTAATTAAATGTTAGTAAAAATGTTGTTCCAACTTTAATATTAAGCATAGTACCATGATTTGGGGGGTTGTAACATTCCCAAATAGGACTCCCAAGATTAAGCAGTACATTCGTCTTCCACAGCGTTTCATTTATGGTGTATTTGAAAAAGAAGAAGGGTCCCTAACTGGCGCATATTGCCATGTGTTTAGTCAACAAAAGCAAGTTACCGGGGGGGGGGGGGGGGGGCACCCCTCTTCCCCCCCCCCCGCCCCCCCCCCCCCCCCCCACGAAAAAAAGTAGGGAAGAAAACCTGGGACAAAGCGAAGGGTAAGCTTTGAAATTTGCATAAACTACATTTGTTATCCCATAAATCCTTTTTGGAGGGCTCCAGAATTAATACCGCCATGCAGAATTTACTTGAGTCCGGGGCCAGATAGGACCCTCTTGGCACCCACCAGTGTTGCCAGCTGGGCATTAGGGCTTTCTGTTTCCACATTGCATACTTTTCATCCCCAAATCAGTTAACATTTGCTGCTTTTGCCATCAACAGATTTTCATAAGCTACCTCGAAGACAGTCCAGAGAATTTAATTTTACTGCTAGAGTCTGGGAGTACCCGAGCAATCAGCCTCATATGTGCATGCATCTAGCAAGCACTAAGGGACTTTCAATCCCTAAGCCAACCTCTTTGAAAGAATTTTACAATTGTTTTGCAAGACATATCTGTTGCATATTGCCAAATCATCAGTTATTGTGTTGATTCAAATTTTTTGCTCAGAAAATCTCACCTGAAAATTAAAAAAAAATGCATCATTTTGCATCATAACCCATGTAGCTAAAATTCCCTGGCTTTGCTGGAACCTGTTCATGATTGAAACCAATTTGCAGATTTCAATAAATTAATCCCATTTTCGTGTTTGTAGTCGAAAATTAGCCTGATGTTGACGGGTGCCATATTTAAAGACACCATCAGTGATTATCGGAAATAAAAATACTTCAAAATTTGGGCTGAAAATGCTTAAAAGTACAGGAAAGTCTGTAGACATTTGTGTAAGTTACTTTTTTGCACTGAAGAATTGACGAAAAAAAGAAGAAAATGGCAGTTTTTTCCTTCCAAGATACGAATCTCCATTCATTACGTGTTGGTCAACGTGAAGTTCCGTACTGACATTATGACTAAACTTTTACGGATTTTGTCCCTTCTTTAGACTGCTTCTGGTCTTATCGATTTGCAGGTATGTTATGATACGCGGAACTTGTTACAGACATGCAAAAATCGATTTTTGATGATTTTTTTCGATTTTTCTGATGTAGCAAATCACTGATAGTGCCTTTAAAATGGATCTTTTGGTTTGGTTAAAGGAAATATGTCCAGATTCGTGAATATTTGGAAAATTTGGTCTGGATGGAAAGCTTAAGTAACGTAGACTACATAATAAATAACCTAGTTGAAAATTGTCCCATTTTTTGAGTATTTGCCGCTTTTAAATTTTCACCCCTAGCGTTACTCGAAACGATTCCGACAAATACACATCGCAGGCAAATGGTGCCGTCAAAGTGATGACCATCCATACTTTACGCGTTGTTGTAACCATCATATCGCAGTGTTTCCCTTGCCTATAACTGCGATCGATGTGTGTTTTTTTATCCATAATAATTAAAACCCAGCGAAATGAAACAAATCTGTGCCTTCTGTAACTATTTTCCTAATTTTAATTATACTTTCATTAATCCATCAATATTACAGTGTCAGCAATAATTCGATTCAACACGATGTTTTTGTCATCACTTTGACTTCATAGAGAGCAAAATTGGGCGCTTTTTTGATCAATGAATCCTGGCGAAAAATCCGCCCGTTTTTTCGTATGTCAAAAAGCAAAAATAAATGAAATAAGCAAATTTTAATTAATTTTACTTCAAATTGTATTATTTTTTTGGGAATTGATTTCTGTACATATATTTTAATGATGTAAGTCAAACTGAGCTTGACAAAAATCTTACATTTCCTTTAAAGTCACTAAAATATTCTGGGAACAGACAACTACCTCGGAGCCTGTGGCATATGATTGAGAGACTACTACAGTCGCGTCAGAATTTCTCGGCAATCGAACACGCACGCAATGTATTATGCCAAATTAAATCGCGGTATAGGCTCACGCCTCCCGACCAATACAATCGTGTGATGCTTGTCCATACTTATGTGTGCATCCGGGTGTGCACATTAACAGCGCCTACTCCAATCTTGCCCCGGAGAAATTCTGGCAGCGACTGAGGTGCAACAAGTGCAACACAATAACTAACTATGCGACTTTTTGAGCAGCCCGTATATTGGAAAGCGTCAGTCCCGGTTATATTTTAATGTGATTATAGACCCGGTGCAGCTATGTTTGTTTGAAATGATTGCCTGCCCATGCATGCAGCCCATCAATCTGATGGCGATATACGTATGTTCTTAAAGGTGCATTTCATGATCCAAGCACCTAAATTTTTGTTCACTAGATATCCCTGAGAAAAGCTCATTTCCAAAATTTCAGTTTACTCTGACGGTGCGTTTTGATGTTATGCGCTAATGTTTGCATCATACTGCTCAGGCCACTGTGCTCTAATTTCTGTTCATTTACGGACAGAAAGTAAACAATTACAGATTTTGTCAAGAGCAGATCCACTTTGCACATAAGATTAGGTATACTTGGACAAACAGTTCAGATGATATAAAAATCTCAACTTTTTGTGAGGCAAGTCGGTAAGATCACAAATACCCCTTTAAAATATTCATAGTTTCCATATTTGGGAGTCATTACTAGACACACATGGCGGGTGTTTTAAGTCTATTTTATGTAGTACCGGACAGACTTTAGACCAAGCAGGGTTCCCAACAGCTTTGAACTCTTTGGAAATAAATATGAAAAATTAGGTAATTAAATTAGACCTTGAAAATTCCTGAAAAAATCATATTTGTTGTACATCAAACACATCAAGTGCTAGTAAGATGGATTGTCATATTTCCTGCCCTAAGAGAAAGTTGTGGAGTCCAAAATACACTTGTTTTAAAGGTACCAGGAAATGAGATGATAAACCTAGTCTAAATCAGGGGCATTACATTCCAATACACAGCCACAAAAAAGAATACACTAGCCAGTGACATCATTAGTGAAAACTATTGATTTTCAGTCAGTGCCATGATTAGATTCACATCAGTCACCTGGAATATTTTCATACTCTCTTAAAAAATCAATAGTCACTAAGATGTCATCACCAACCCAAATATTGAATGGCTTTCTCGCCCCCTCCTTGTAGACTTGACACAACCACATCAATTCTATTGGCATTCCCTGGGACCTTTAAGGAAGATTGTAAATGTCTAGACTTGTAAAGTTTAGGAAAATGCACAAAACCCGTGATCGCTTGGAAACCCTGGTGTGGACATTTCATCGTGAAAAAAAAATTACGTATTGCCTGTTTACACGGATAGGGACCTGGATATAACAGGGTCATCTTGTGCGTCAATGTACAGTTATCTTTTTATCAGCTTTGTACTATTTGAAGATAATGATTCAAATGTCATTTTGCTCTTATTTTGAAGGTTATACTTTGTGAACCAAACCTATACATTAACTCTTTTAAAAGTATATAATTATATTGTAGGAGGTCAGCTAAAACAGTATTGATTTTTCAACCGTCCTTGCACTTTGAAGGGAGACATACAGATCAGACCTTCTGTGATTTTACTCAATTTTCTGCAAATTTCTGCAGATAAATTGACATGAGCGTCAAAGCATTACCGTCATCACTGCATGTGCACTGTATGTGCTATGCATGTGCTCTGCATAAACCATCTCTTCAACTATCAACTACATTCCTAAATAACAGTAACATCGTATGTTACATTTTTGAAGGCAAAAGTACATGCCACAAAACTGGGTCATGCCAGTTCAAAACTATAAACACGCTTCAAAAAGTTCTGTGATTTTGATTGGTTGCTCAGAGGGCTATCTCATATTGTATCCTGTAATGAGCCAATCAGATCGAGTGTAACATAGCTGTTAGTGCCCAGGGGGTTAACCCCTTGAACACTTCCCGACTTCTGAATTTTTTATATGTTAAGGAATATTCCAAAACCATTTGAGTTGAATCAACTCCACTGGAAGGGTTATTTCCGTTTTTTTTTTAGTATGAATAACAAACGAGGACGAGGTCGTATGTGGGTCATGGGAACACCCGTGACCGACCCACATCAAAGCACCCAAATTGGTTTGTGGTTTGCACTCAGTATTGCTGTAATTTCTTTTGACATTTTTGGTGAGTTGCTATAATGAATGAGGCTTGGCTGCCACCACCTGGGACTCATGCAGTTAAAGGAGGATGGCCCGATTTAAGGATATGAAGTTTTCATCTTGATAGATTGGCATTCACTCCAAAACCCCATCTGTAAAGTTTCACGCCGATATTTCATTCCGTTTTGATGCGAGAGCTAAAAACGTGATTTTGTAAGCCCCATAGAGTACTGTGTAAAATTAATATTGGTCGACCAAAATGGGGCACATTTTTGCTCATAACTTCCAAACCAAACATCCTTTGGCTCTAAGATTTCACAGGGTAAATGAGAAAAATAGCAGCTTTCTTCTGATAACAAAATGTTGACCACTTCCGGTAAAATCTGGGCTTCTGGGGACGAGGCTATTAGCGATCGGGCCATGGACCTTTAAAACTGAGTTTCTTGATTCAACTGGAATATAAAGTGGGCAAGATTGAGTAAAATCACAGCATAGCATAGATGTGTATGCACCTTCTATTTGTTAGGTTATGCAAAAATTATGATTAATTGTAACAGATTCTCATGCCGTTGTATCATTTTCATCTAACCATTTTTTAACAATCTGCATTTTTTATACAAAATCTGTGTGTGGGAGCAGTGTTTGCTTTGTTAATGTAAATATAATGTAAATTAGTCTCAAAGCACAAATTGTCCCTGCTGAATTCACTTCTTAAAAGGGTGCAAGATATTGAAAATGCACAGCAGCAGGGGTGAAAATAAGCAGGAGACGGAGGATAAATTAAACTCTCGTAGTCATAGACACAGAATTTCAATTACTCCCAGGTTGTGCTAGGAAGGAGGAAAGATAGGAATGCCTCAAGTCTGGAAAGTAATGGAATTGTGAAAATCTACATTACAATTCTGCAAAGTCATGAAATTTCATCAATTTGGAATTTTGCTATTTAGTCATGGAATAATCATGGAAAAGTCCTGGGAAATTTTAAAATTTGAGATCTGAGGCTACCCTGAAAGAAGTGTCTAGACCAGGAAAACAAATGTTGTGTGTGTCCATAGTGTATGAGAGAAATATTTACCCTAAATTAAATCAAAAGGTTTTACAGATGTAAGATTTGGATGTCAAGGCTGAAATGTCTGTAAATCTCCCAGATTTTTCAGTCCAAAAAACCTGCAAATAAGTTGAGATCGAAAATGCCACACTACACTGTTAAATTTCCAGGATAGCAAATGGCTGTTCTTGGTTCCAATTTGAAATCATTTTAAGCCAATAAATTCCTTTGTTTTGATAAGTGAAATTGTAAAAGGATAAATTGTTGCTCAACATTTGATTTATACCATGAGCATTTTGAAATGTCACTTTGAAACAAAGTATGCCAAGGTTGTAGGTGCTATTTTGCTAAGGTACTACGTGGTTGCAGCTTGGCTGGGGAAAGCTAGGCTAGCAAGATACTCGGTAATTGACAGGCATTCTCAAGTTTTGTGATGCTAATAAGACAGCCGTGTGTTTGTGCTTCCAAATTACTAGGTATAATCAAAGATAATTAAATTTTAGTGCACATTAACAATACATTTGCTTATATTTTAATTCGTAATAAGTATATTTGTCACTGCCGATGTGTGCATTTGGCTGCTAAAAGCTGAAGCCGAGGGATTCACCAGCAAGGCTACGAAAACAAGTAAATAGGTATGGGCTAGCCTTGAGCTTCATGGGTCCTTCAGTGTGCTACCTGGATAAATTGCTCTTCCTGATTATCCTCCACTCTGCACATACTGCTAATTAATCACTAATTTAGTGGAATAGAACATTATTTATAAAAAAATTGAACTAATTGTGGTGTTCTCATCAAAAGCTTTATTTTGACACCAAATCCAACATCGTAGGTTGAATAATATCAGTTGAGAAAATCAAAGAATATACACAAAAGCGTTTTGCAGATGTCGCAACTCCATCTATTTACCGGCCCATTAGACCTTTTCAAAACAAAGTTACTGAACATAATGACCCCAATAAGCGTCCTAACAGGTCATCAAACACAATTTTTGGGCGCAGCACTTCTGCGTATTTCACCTTTATGTAATGTGCATTACTGTACGTGAGCATAAAAGGATGCTTGTGTACATTGTATTTTGCTCCAAATGTTTCTGACGTTCATTCGAAAAGGTCTATTCAAAACGCTTGGCCATATGCATTCAAGAGGTGGCGGTGATTTAAAATTGATGTTTAAAGGTGCAATGAGAGATTTTGAGGCACCAAAATATTGTGTCAATAGTAATTTCATATATAGATTAGATACTCAATAGATTGTATTTGCCTACAGAAATGTGTTAAAAGATAAAAAAGGTGATTTTTATTTGCTTGTAAACATTTCAATATAAAACATAGGCTGAATTTTGTATTTGCTCCTCTACGAAATTAGAAATTTCACAATTTTTGTACCAAAGAAACATTTCTCAGCTTAATCCTTTTGGATGGGGATATATTTGATTGAAAGCTTTACATCAGGGCAAAAATCAGTACTTTTGATTTTTTTAGGGACACTTGATATGTGAAATCTCTCGTTGCACCTTTAAAGACCACAACTGTTAGGTGGTCAGGTAATGCTGCGTATGCTAAATGATGACAGCAGAGCAGGAGGCAAATCAAAACGGCTCATCAAAACGGCTCGTAGACAATAAATAAAGATGGTGGCAACCTGTACAAGCACAGAAGCTATACATTTTCATTTTTTAACTTGTCTAGGTCACAGCAAATTTTGATAGTTCTCAGGGAAGGAGATGCTTGATGGATATTGGAAAGTAATCTATTTTGAGGATGAGAAAGTAAAAAAATGGAATTCTCTCGCACTGGAGGTAATAAGCAAATGTTTAATAACTGGTATTCTTGATACAAATCCGAAGAGCAAAATAAAAAATTTTAGTACCAGCATAAATGACATTTGGAAACATTGAATTCAATTTAATAATTTAAATGCGAGAGCCATTTACATGTTATATCAACTAAGCATTGGCCGTAATGCACAATACAACAGGTATCGTTTTGAAAAATAACTTGTGGTAGATGTGGAATACTATTGCAGACAATATTTTTTCCAAGATTTTGATACATGATGGTTAAATTTTGGTAAATTAGAATGAGAGTATATTTCTCAATTTGAGTTAAGAGGGTTTAACACTATCACGGTGAACGTCATATACACTCTGGTGTTGCACTACCATACTGTTAAGATTCTTGAGTGTCCAAAATGTACAATTTTTAAAATATTGAGTGGAAAATCTGGATCAATTTTTGTGAGGTGTGGATGTAAAAATGAACTGTTCAAAAGAACTAATGCACTGGTCCATGCAACAAGTTCCATACCTATGTGTACTCCATTCATGGCTTCATGCTGGTATGTGTACTCTTATTAACATGAACATCAGTGCATCAGGTATTTCAGTGTATTTGCCATCGAAGTGGTTACATAACTCCTTGGTTACTGGATCACACACCTTTTGGAATGTTATTGCAGGCCGTAGACTTTGTGTAGTGATCATTTCGATCGTGGTGTAGGACTCGAAAGCGTGATCCAGTTGACATAGTAACAACCGGATTACATGTAACACTTCGCTAGCGAATTGACCCTTCTCACTTTTACCATAATTCCATGTGCCAAGCCCAATAATACAGCACAGAGGGTGTTTTGAATTAATCCCATAATGCATTTGTAATATGCTTATACTATACTGTACTAAAAGATCCACAAGACATTTCATGATCATGCTAAAAATTCCCTAAGTACAAACACCTAAAATGAGTGTAAAAGACAGGGTTTTTATGTGTTAAGAAATGTTGTGGGATCACATAACTTTATGGAGGTTAACTGGTGCATTGTGGGATTGACTCAAAACACCCACTGAGTACAGCATGTGTCTATTGCTTGTTACCACATGTTTGTCGCATCGGTTTAACAGCTTGCTCACCAGGTGGTGCATATGACATTCTCTCTGTGGTCTGTATGAAGTATTACATAATGTTTAAAAGTTGGTGTGTGTCAAGTGTGTATATACTAAGTACCATTAACATTGAAGATGTGAAAGCTCTATCTGGGGCCAGAGGGTGTTTTGAATCAATCTCATGATGCATATAGCAATACGCCTATACTGCACTGTACGAAACACATGTCAGTACTTAGGGAATTTTTAGCAAGATTATGAAATGTCTTGTGGTTCTTAAAAATTTGGAACACTTTTTATCCCTAAGTTCTCACACTTAGTGGGCTAAAATGAGCATAAAAGTCAGGGTTTTGTGTTAAGAATATGATTTTTGTGGGATCACATGACCCTACTGAGGTGAAATTTCCCAAAATGGGTGCATTGTGGGACTGACCAAATACACCCTCTGATCTGGGGCTATCAGAACACTGGAAATCAATCCTGTTTAAAAGCAGTGTGCTTTAATGGAGGCTGATATTTTCTAATGGATGTGCATAGAAGGTTACAAATAATTTGTTTAGGGCAAAATTTAAGTACCGGTAGTTGCTTTGACCCCTTGGGGTACTTATATTTTGACAGCGTCTACTTCTAGAACCTTGAAAGCTTTCACCATTTTAAAGGTTATTTACACCTATCTCTGCCAGCTCAACAGTTTGAAGTAGCGACGCGGGCCTTATACATGGAACCGACTTTCAGCGCGCGCGTACGTAAAGCAACAAGCGCACTGCAACTGAAGGTGGCACTGGGTACGCGTCGTCCCCATTCGGACGAAACAAGTATAAAAAGTAAGTGGGCCGACTTCTATGATCATTTTTACCCACACTTAAAGCTTTTCTGTGTAACCTACCAAATTGTCTTTAAGGATTTCTGTGAAAAATAAACCCATTTGAGTAGCATATCCCAGTATTACTAGGTTCCGACATTTTGGTAATTTTAGATCTTTCAAGTTTTAGTCCCAAAGAAGCAGAAAGCATACAGAAATTGAGGGTTTACAGCAGAAGGGGGGTGGGGGGGGGGGGCCCCCCATCTGCAATAGCTGCCATTTGTCAGTTGTTATAAGGTTATACCGCCAAATTTAACACCTGGCAGCTATGCAGATGGGTCTTTTTGCCGTAAAACCTGAAAATATCATTTTATTAATACCATTACCTAAAATAATGCCAAGTGTAAAGTTGGAACTTGTAATACTAAAACGTACCTCTCTAGGCTTTTGACAGAGAATACTCTTTATATGACCATACAGCCATTTACAATAACCAGGTTCAGGGTATTCAAAAGTGAACTAGCATTTAGATGCTTTGTGTGGTAATTGTGTTACACTGGAACAATAACCAGAGGAACAATAACCAAGATGGAACTATGTAACAAAAGGTCAAGTGATGAAGATGCCCACGTACAGTCACAGTAGCAGATAGACTTTCCACGGCTGGGTTAAGTTTACTTTTCAGTATTAATGGGTTTGTAATCAAACTTAAAAGTAGTGTTTTAAATTCTATGTCCACTTCTTTAAAAAAAGTGCAAAATAATGAAAATAAAACTAAGTAGTCCACGCTACAGTACAAGTGCATCGTCTGCAAATGGAATGGTGACCCAATTTTTTCACTATTTCTCCCAGTATAATTGAATAAGTTGGGAATTCCATCCATAGTGTATACATTTAGAATATATGCCGGTTGCTAGGTCAACGTCCATGCTGAATTTGTTCAATAGCCTTGATCACATTGATCACAACACAAAACCCTGACAAATATTTGAACAGAGGTGAAGGGAATGAACCAGTAACCAGTGGCTCATATAGTCTTAGTATAAAAGAAGAAAAGATAGTACACCAATAAGATAGTACCACAGTTATTAAAAAACGTACGCAGGGATCTCATGATTATTCAGATTTTGAAAGTATATCCAGGTAATGTGTATGAATTGGGTTGATGTCTGCATATCTTGAGTTTACCGTGCAGTGGCAAAAATCTATTGCATTGCGTCAGTTTGGACCAGGACTCCACAATGGCACGCACCCTGTGGGGCTTGTGCCATTCATTCAATTTGCCATTAAATGAGCGTGTGTGCATTGACTTGTTAAGTGATTTGAAGTTAAAATATAAAGCCATTTAAAACTCGAATGTGCACTATACAAGCAAAACAGTGTCCCCAAAATTTTACCCTAGAAGTGCCCCAATTTCAGGTCTTTAATCATTAGAGTGCTTTAAGGGTAAAGTTTTTTGAAACTTATTAATCTAATGCATGATTAAGTATGTAACGCTGTGTGAGGGTTTGTATGAACTTAATTTCAGTGAAATCTAGTTGTATTCGGTCATCTCGGATGATTAATCAGGGCCACTAAATTAGACATCTTCTGTACTTAATAATTATGTACCATGTCCATCCAGTTTTTATTGAGTTGGGATGTTGATTAAAGTTATTTGATTATGTTTCACAGGTATTCCTTCCAAAGCTAACCAAGTGATAATATTTGTTAGGACCAAAGCATAGTGTCGTTTTATTTTGAATTTTAAATAAAGTGATGAACTATGTGAGTTAAACGAAGTTTGCAGCGAGTTTGATCATCTTTGTGTTGGTCTACCACAGTGCAAAATTGAAGGAAGTAAAATATGCCGTGGTTGGTTAGTCGAAGATCCCTCCTTTAAAGTTAGAGCACCATTGTTTATAAGGCTTTTATGTCAAAAGTAGGCAAAAAGTCAGAAAACTTTTTCATATAGAATAGTCCCATGTATTGCAAATGGTATTACATTTTAAAATTTTATCTGTCAAGTGTACTGCACAACATCATACAGGCGCATGACAGAATCAGTGTAGTAATGTTTTTAATTCGTGGAACTTTATATGAACGTTTACCATATAGTCAGGGTTGGCAAAAAGTGCAGCCATAATGTTCAAAGATAAAATATAGTGAAGAGTTTGCATACATGCCTCCAAATTTTACCTGAACATTGTTAGTGGACAACACAACTGCATTTCATTAACAACATGCCAACAGCAAGCTAATAGCACTTCCCATAGTGAAACCTGGTTTGTTTTCCATTTTTGCAACTGATAATCCCAGCATAAAGAATTGACCTGGGATTCACGTGCATGCATTGCTAATGTGGTGATATTCATGTCTTTCAATTGGGTGTTTTATTACACCTTGAAGCAGTTGAGTGCTATGGATATAAAACTCTGTATGCGTTTATTAGGACCTCTACGGTCAACTTGACCAAGGCCCAAAACCACCTCTAAACTACGATTCACAACTCTGAATAACTGACAATACCCTGTAAACTTGATTACAAATATTAAAACCAATTTTTTGATCGTGTATTAACTTCAAATCATGACAAAATATCAATTAGGTATCAATTAATCAAAGATTTATCTATAAGAAAAGGTGTAATAATGAACTACTAAACTTAACAGCCTGGGTGGCAGCGACGCGGGCTGCCAGACAGGATTGACTAAAAGAGGCAGAACTTACAAACAGTCTGGCGAATGAATCCAGCGTAAAAACTTCACTTTCCAGTAGATATAAAAATAATTAAATGGGACGTGTCCACGGCCGCTTGTCTGACTGAAGAAAACCAGCTCTAATGACTCCGAAGCTCAGGAGGTCGACTAAAAGAAAGTCCAAAAGTGTGTAGCTTGGTTGTCCCGCGAACGAAGCGGAGGGGACTATATAAAAGGGCTCCGTACGTATGTCCGTCCGTATGTCCGTAGGTATGTCCGTATGTCCGTATGTCTGATAAAAATGGTAACCTGGAACATTTGGGCAATTCTTTTTTTATGGAGTGCTAGAGTAGCCAAACTTTGGTATATTGTAGGGGGGATAAACCCCTACGCGCCATGTAAATTCATTCCCCAGGGTTCTCCCTGTCTGTCAGGGGTAGGGAAAAAAGTCAAGGGGAAAAAGGTCATTTGCCAGAAAAGTCACATTGTGACAATTTATCTGAGTTCTGTAAGGGCTACGATGATGTACTTGGTGAAAGAAGCAGGTTGATGAGTTCTCAACTGATAGATTTGGGTGTAAAATATTCTAATTAAGTATCTAATTGCATAATTATGAAATTTTTCCCGCTAGGCCTGGGTACAAGTTTCTGGAGTTCTGAACGTGTATATGATGTAAATTGGTGGAAGGAAGTGGGCTGAGAAGTTCTCGACCTGATTAGAGTTTGGGTGAATTTTATTAGTATCTATGTTAAATTGGGTCATTCTTTTGGGTGCCAGCCTGTTTACATTTCTTGGAAAAAGTAAAATAAGGAAAATTCAATGTTTCGACGCTTTCCAGACCCCGTATGGGTCCCAAATTAAATGTGATCACTGATTTTTTCAAAAAATATGTTACCACATTGAGTAAATTATCATATTTTTACTAATTTAGTGAATTTTCAGGGATTTTTGCATGCTGGAATTTTAAGATTTCTTGAGTCATTTTCTTGAGTAACATTATTTGTGGCGAGCTAGTGGTGGCCAAAAATAAGGGTGGACTGTGCAGTTTTAGTTGGCATTAGTGATAGCGATATTCGGCGGGGGACATATTTTAGCATCGCGTAAATACGAGTTGCTTGTTTATCTTGGATAACTGAGAGGCCACAAAATACGGAAGCTGAGACAACATGACAATGTCAACAACGGAAGACACGTAACTTGACTGATTGCTGTCACTGTCAACTTAGCAACTCTGCTAATAACTGAAGTAAGATGTTATGAAAACTCTGCCTCATCTTCTCTCTCCAGGGCTTTATGGGTTGTTGTACAATCAGGGTACCTAGGCTGTCTCATTTGCGGGTGAAAAATGAAGTCTTACGATTATTTTCAACTAGCGGGAGGCCCGCGCGTTTTTTTTTTGCCTTTTCCTAATTCTTTTTTTGCGCGGGCTCCCGCTAGCTGATTGAACGAGCGATCACTGAAAATGAAGCGATCACTGAAACATGAAGCAGATCATTGAAAAAGAAGCGATCACTGAAGAAGTGACACATGCACTATGGCGCACCAGTACCATCGCAACCACGACACAGTGGAATACCTGCACCCACAGTGACAAATCTTAAAATTCCTGTAAACTTACCCGTAAATCCTGAATTTTGACTCCCCAGTCCCACAACATTCTTGTATCCTTAACATTTTAAGAACAAAGTTCCCGTATTTATCTTTAGCTACCATTTTTTCTAAGCAAGAACATCAATATTTAATCTCGTAAACTTAACGTATATTAAAATTTTTTTGCTCAAACTAATTCCTTTACTCGCCCGCGCCCTATAACCGTTTGCGTCCGTTATACAACCCGAAAAGGAATAACGGGACATGTTTATCGACCATTTTCATAACCTTTAGCTCATGTAGTTTCCATTTATAAATAGTGAAACGTCATATACATCCATATGACTTCCAGTGTTTAAACTTTTCCTTCTCAAAGTAGGCCTACTCCCAGTGAGCTAACCCGTACTTCCTGTATCTTTTTTTCTCATAACTTCTCAAACTCGCTTATAAAGTTTCCGTCATCATGCAGGTTATGACTCGCCGTCACAACCATCCCTATTCGTAAGATCCGTAGCTTTCCCCATATTTAAGCCACAATCATCAGGTTTTCCAAATTCAACTATCTATTTTCAGTGTCGGCAAAGACCGCTTTTTCGGGGGGGGGGAAGTTAATTTTTTGGGGGGGAGGGGGGAAAGTGAAATTCTGGGGGGGGGGGGCGCAAAACATCAAAAATTTGGAGATTTTAAACAAACAAATTTATTTTCTGAATATTTTTTGAAATCTATTTTTTGTCTCTAAAGTGCTAGTGGTATGTCATATCAACCAGGCGCGGATCCAGGAGGAGGGGGGGACGCGCGGCTCCCAGTAATTCTGCAAAAATCTTCTCAAAATCCGCCCATTTTGGACAGTTACAACTTTCAGCCCCCGGTAATTTGACGTTTTTCAAATCCTGGGATTTCCGCCCCAGTCAACCAGAATTGCCATTTCAGATTTTAATCTGAATTCAGATTTTTTTTTAATTCCCATTACTCCCAAATTTTCGCCGTTTATTTATTTCAGCTGTTTTGGGTCATTGTTCCCAAATTTACGCTGCTTTTTCAGATTTTTGCGGTAACACTCCACTGGCATCTCTGGTCAACACCTTATATATTACTACTGCTCATTTGTTAAAACAGACACTAAAGCATTTGAAGGGGTCTTAAAGATGCCATTTACAACTGTTTGTTCCCCTTTATAGTCAACAATCAGACATCTGCCATTCAGGGTTACATTTTGAAGAAGGTTGTGGCCATTTTGTGACCCAAATGACACACATGACCTGATGAATTCAGCAGACTTTACGGAAAAAGTGCACTTTATCCTAGAATTCATCAGGGTCATGTGTGTCCGGGGGGTCACAAAATGGCCACACCCTTGAAGAAATCGCTGATATTCATATGGCGGGCCCCCAATAGGAGAAAAAGATGCCCGGGGGGGGGGGGGTAACGGGGATTCTGGTCGGGTAACCACCCGAGTTACAAAAAACGGGAGACCTGGGCAGGTCTCGAGATTTGCAAGATAGGGTATCAAATCAACCTATGTCTCTGTAGTCTCACATAGGGTATGAAAAAGTTTACTTTTCAGTTTAGATAAATAGAAAAACAGCAGGAATCTGTTAGAATGATGATTTTGTGTTGCTATCATGATCCAAAACGAACAAAAAGTCCATAATAGTCAATGGAAGCTAAGGGGAGGGTTAATATTACTTAGCCCCGGGTTCTCGGTAGGGTGTCTATTTAAAAAGGTCTGGTCTCGGATAAGGTATCATGCATTTGAACAGATCTAGTCTCAGATAGGTTACCACTTTATTCATTTCTGTCTCATACAGGGTCACCGGCGGAACCCTTGTAACTCGGGTGGTTACCCGGGCTCATGTAAAGGTACCCCCCCCCCCCCCCCACTAAACCGGCACACGCGGTCACTGAAACGAAGCCCTCAGTTAACAGGTGAATGAGCTATGGCGACAGGTACATTACCCGTCACTAAACCGAAACAACACACATCCGAAACCCCTTTTCAACTCTTATCTTTATTCGCTCGCCCTCCATTATCTAAATCATCTCCTCACTCTCTATCCCTCTCTCTATCCCTCCACTTGCTGCTCTCTCAAACACTCGACTTCCTCCTCAAGTCCTTGTAAGATCCCGTCATAAGCCAGTGCAAGTGAGGCCCCCCAGTTTCTTCCAAATGAACATCATATTGAACCCCCTCACTTCGTAGTGTCATTTTTTATACTCCACCGCGAGTCTCAATCTCTGTCGTGCAGGCGTTTGAGATCAAGTTAGGCTAACCTCCTAAAAGTCTCTTATTTTTTATCCTTGGAACTATCCCGTGCATGCAAAGTATTATGACCGTCCCAGATCCCGATGCAGCAACAGCCGAAGTGAAAAAGCTTGTTTCCTGCAGGGGGTCACCGAAACAAAATCTGCAGGCGTAAACGCGGCGTATACAGCCCACACACGCCTCGTTACTCCTATAGCAACCGCCGCTTGTACGCTGTCACTGCACACAGTCTGCGACAGTGAGTGGCTTGCACAGCCCGTGCCGAACTAATGTTTTAACCCATTAATGCATCAGCGACGCGATGAAGTAAGCAAACCGACCGTTTTTCTGTTAGACCATAGTTAGTAACTTGAATCGTTTTGAAAAAATGAAGTCCGATTGCACAATGGCCATGGTTTTGCAACACAATGTACAAAAAAAATCGGAACTCGAGATAGAGCCACTTGAGAACACTCGGGAACAAGGTTGAGAACCTTTATTATATAGATCGTTGATGTGGTTTACACCTGTAGGCCAAGTTGGAAGTATAATTCAAAAATTAGAGGCGTCATGTCTTCGTGAACACCATTTTTATGGTTGAGGGGAAATGTTACATTTTTCGGAAAGAGGACAAGATTTGGACAGAACATTCATTATTTCTAATGGGGTGAAAAAAACAAAGGTGCTTTTGATTATTTCAGTATATATTTTGTGATAAGATTAATTCAAACAGTATGTTTCCAAAATATGGAGAGCTGCGGTCTTCAGGAACAATTTTTTATGGTTAGTGAACCTTCATGTTTTCGGAAAGGACAGATTTTGACGGAACAGGGACTTCTAACATTTGATCATGTCATACAGGAAAACTTAATGGGTAGCCACCAAGTGTTTACTACAAATGTGTAGAACATAAACTAGAGTTTTAAAAGAAAATATCAAATCAATCTTTCAATTTAGTTTAAGCTTTATTGGCCTAAATATGGAGAGGACATTTTTTGACGGAATTTACCACTAAATTTCAAATTGACACTACATGTTACCAAATGGTCACATTCTTTTAAGATTTCTGGATATTAGCTTGCTTCAAATGTTATTCCTGAATGTTTAATATTTCCCAAATGTTCTTTATGACAGTGCTGAATCTACCCAAATATTAACCTACATCAAATGAGACAGTGGTTTTAAGCAATTTCCATACATATGTTCATATTTTTGTTAGTCATCAAGCATTTCAAATGGTTTCTTTGCAGCTGCAGGTAGTGCTTTTGGTGGTCTTTAAGTTGGCATAGTACCATTTATGAAAAAGTATAGACATTGTTTTTTATGGGTCACATTGTAGTGTTCAGCCAAGAGGTACTCTGATTGTAAAACAACCCTTATATAGCCTCTCAAACAATTCTAGAAGAATCCAGCACAATCTATATGAGTCATGTACTAAATTTAGTACATTACATCACAACTCCTGAACCCACTGGAAACTTCTCCACTGTTCCCATGTGTTCTGTATGGATACAGCACATTCTCCCTGCCTGTACATGCAGTAGGCGCCGCCGTGGTTCAGTGATACTTTTCCAGCAGCTTCTACTCAGTTAAGTAATTTTCTAGAAGTTCTCAACCATTCTTTGTGGTCACACACAGAATGCACACCAAAAGGTATATTTTATATTATGTTACTTAGCATATAAAATCAGGGTCAGCAGCATTCCATGCGCAATTTTTTTTAAAAAAAATAAATCATTGCTAATTCTTGGGGCCTGTAACAGACCCCTTGAATATGCATTAAAATTCTTAGAGCTCGATTACATAGCTCAGTCCGGGTAGATATTTTGTTTAAGGAGCATTTTTCTATGGAGGTTAGGTTGGCAGCTCCAGGTTCCGATAGCCCTGTGTATGATGGGACAGGGGCTACCCAAATGCTATTCAGCTTGCCTAAGATTGTCAGTGATTACAGTGGCTGTTCAGAATGATCATGTGCAATTGGTCTTGTTGAGTAGAGATGGGCCTTCCATTGGTGAAATAATTACAGACTACACATAGACATGCCCCTTCATGCAGTTATTATGGCCTGCATTTCCATCTGAACATTTGACAGAGTTTCAAAAACTTTTATTCAAGCATCTTAGTGTGTATCTTTGTGTTTTACATACTTGCACACATTTTCCATGCCACTTGCTTGTGGTGGTCCTTGGCTAGTGCCAACAAAAGTGGGTCAAAGGTCATCTAGAGGCATTGGTCCACAACAATACAGGAGGCACAATTAAGATGGCTCCTACAACTGTGGTTAAAAACACTTCTTGATTTTGCTAATGAGAAGAAAATCGAAAATATCATGAAAAATCAGATTTTGCAGTCTGTAACAAGACGAGGCACCCTAACAACCCGACAATGGTAAAAGACCAAAATCAAACCTCCTAAGATGAAATCGGACATTTTGTCCATTGCTGTCTGTACAGACACTTAACCACATAGTTGAATGTGGATATATATCTTTGACACACTGCCGTTTTGTGTTCGCCTGAAGACGAATGGTCATGGAGGCAATACTAGTCCAATTCCGTCAGTCCGTCCGTATGACTCGGTTTAACCTTTTTTGAGAATGCTCTGCTGGCTAAAGCTTGCCCGATTACTTCTACCTGATGATTAATTGGGCTTCTCTTGAATCGACCATCCAATGTTATAATCAAACTTCATAATGGTGGTATGATAGAGAGGGTGTGTAGCTTTTGGCTTCTTTATTGCATGATTATTTGAATATCATGAATTTAATTAGCTCTTTATTTGCATATTTTTAGGACATTTTGGTTTAAAATGCTAGCTATGACTTGATTTCCAAATTTGGTAGGGTGATAGAGTCAGGTGCCTTGCTGCCACAAGATCATGTGGTGATTTCAGCCTGCATAATTGCATATTATGCTATTTCAGTTAACCTTTTCTTGTTGTACCTTTTTGAAATGCACTTCAGGCTACAAAACTAACACTCGCTCCAGTGCTTTTGCCTCTTAGGCCAAAAATTTTATTATAACCAAGTGTACGCGCAACCAGGCGACATTGTGGTTCGAGAACCGCCTGTCTTCCTTTCTGTCAGTTGGAAAAAAATAACAAGAAGTTGCTGACTTAGCTTCACTTTCAGCACCTGTAAAGGTCCATGGCCCGATCGCTAATAGCCTGCTTGTCCCCACAGAAGCCCCAGATTTACGGGAAGTGGCCAACTTTTGGTACAGAAGAAAAGCTTACTATTTTTTTATTTACCTGTGAAATCTTACAGCCAAAGGATGCTTGGTTGGAAGTTATGAGCAAAAATGTGACCCATTTTGATCGCAATATTAATTTTACAACAGTACTCTATGGGCTTACACAATCCGTTTTCAGCTCTCGCATCAAACGGATTGAAATATCGGCGCGAAACTTTACAGATGGGTTTGAGTGAAGCCATCTATCAAGATGAAAAACCTTCTATCCTTAAATCGGGCATCCCCTTTAATTTCAACTTATTTTGGTAAAAATTAACACTCGTGACACTAGCGACACAGCCAACGTATATTGTGACACTAGCAAACATGGCTGTTATCTTGTGAATTTTACACGTGCTTATCCAGTGACACCCTTCTTAAATCTTGCGACACTACGACAGCACGTTTTGCAACCTATGTAGGACCCTTACTGATAGTGCTTTATTCCATTTATGAAAAAATGCAAATGAGCTCTTTTATGCTTGTACATTGGGACAAGGGTCTTAAGTGGGGTAACAAATGGGTAAGGGGTCATTTGAAGTTGTTATATTGCTCTAGAATACACCTTTAGGTTGGCATTTTTCAACTTACTCTAACTTTTTTGTAGTGCAGTGATGAATCAAATTCATTCATACATTGAAAAAGGGGCGTAGAGGGTAACAGATGAGGAGGTCATTCAGGGGTCACTGAGGCCATAATTGCTCCTTAATGTGACCACATTAATTGGAATCGGGGAGCATGTAGTATGCAGAGATATTGTGATGGCAATGTGTGGACTATTGTCAAAACTTGCAAAATGTCTTGTGGCCAAAACATGTGGGGCGATTGCACGCGAAACGCTCGGAAGAACCACTGACCCAAGACTCCAACAAAAGCAGGAAACAATGGTATATTTTGAATGTGTAATTTTATGGTGCTGTTGACAAATAATGGTGTTACAGTGATAGTTTGGGTAATATTTGTGGCCAGGACACACACGGTTGTTTGCTGTGGCATGAACTATTGTCTCGTGCAACCCAGTGGTGTGCCTTTTTTGACAGGGGAGCAGGCAATACGTAGCAACTTGCCAAGGAAATTATTACTTCAACTATAGAGCACAAGTTGGGCATCCCAAACATTCTGTGGACAAAGGACAAATGCCTATTTATGATTATTAGATGGCTGGGAACAAATAAAATAATAATGAGATTTATAAAGCGCCTTTTACTAAAGTAGGCAAGGCGCTATAGAGAAAGAAGAAGGAAGGGAAAAACTACAGTGTAGGATACAGATGAGACTTCAAATGACTTTTAAAAGCTGAAATGTGATCAAGACCACGGATGTTAACAGGCAATTCCTTCCACAAATAAGGACAGGGCCTAGCCCAGGGGGTGTTGCAGACGCACCCCACCAACAAATTCGAAAGAGTTCCATATTACCCCCTCTTTGATTTTTGACAGGAAAAAATTCTTTTTAATTATGGCGAACAACTAACAAATACCCTAACCCTAAGCCAAAATAAAAAAGAATTTGTTACTTGTAAAACTTCGAAGAGGGGTCATATGAACTCTTGCCAAAATGTCAAAGGTCCGCTTTGGATGTTGAAGGTCCGCTTTGTCATTTTGAAGGTCCGTTTTGTGTCGCTAAAGTTTGTTGGTCGCTTGCGTAAGATTTTTTGTAAGGATTGGTGGCTGCATGGTATATGAATAATAAGCACGGTTAATTACTATGGGCCAAAAATTACGCATTGTTGTGTTAGTATACGTTTTTTTTTCCAATGACGGACCGCGATGATTGGTCAACCGGCGATCGCAGCGAGCCGCAAAAACATTGGTTGTTGGTACCAAAAGGTCCACTTCTGGCAAGTCCGCACCCCCACATCAATTCCTGGCTACGGGCCTGAATACGCCTTGCAACGACAGGGCACGATCACCATGTTGTTTATTGGAGCGAGGCACTTGAAATTTGATGGTTGCATAAGTGGTCTTGTACTGAAAATAAGAAGCAAGATGCCAAGGGAATTCAGATGAAAAGCTTTAAACGTGATGAGAAGTTTGTATTCAAAGCAGCTGTCTCTCTTTAACACTCAGGGATGGGTATGGTTGTCATGCAATCATCACCACCTGCTTTTAGGGGTTTTCTTGGGTATACCCAAAAAATTTTGATTGCAACTATACACTTTGTCCAGTCTGGTATACACAGTATATGTGTGGTTTATTGCCAATAATGTGCCTATACACCGCAACGCAAGGAATTCTTACACTGATGCAAAAATACTGATTATCAGCATTTAAGATATAGGAGCTATATTGATTATTCCACACTTCAAGGCGGAGACTTTAGGAAGAGGAGGTATAGCATTCTTCCCACAATGCATGCAATTTCTGAACATGAATTTATAGTAACAAAAAGTATGTAAATTACAAGATTGGATGAGTTCTGTTCATTTAGGTACTTTTTGTCACTATAAACTCATGTGGCAACCAGTGCAAAAATTGTATTTGGAGAAATTCATTGTGGGAAAAACACTACCCCCTCTTGACTAAAGGTATGAACTTGAGTTTAAAACACAACACCAATAAAGATCTTGCACTTAAAATGGCTTTGTTTGACACTTGACATCGGCCATATTTATTCTCAAATTGCATACAGCACCACCAAATTGTTGAAAAAATGTAAGGATAAATCACACTGCAAACATCATTTATTATTGCCAAAGTACTGTACTACCAGTAAAAAAATATCTAAAATACTTAAAATCAACAATTTAATGTGTTGGCTTAGTTGTTAAAGCGTTCGCCTCACAGTCAGCAGGCTGCAGGTTCGAACCCCAGCTGAGTCATACCAAAGACTTTAAAAATGGTACCTAATGCCGCCTTGTCAGGCACTCGGCAGAAGACTAACCCCCTACTGTAGCTTATAATGCATTTGGCAGACGCGCGGCCTAGGGTTATGGAAACGGAGATAGGCACCGCCCAATGTGCCAAATGGCACAGGAAGGATTTAACTATAGGTAAAAGGGCTTTATTTTCAGTATACCAACAGATTTCCTTGTCATTATACACACGCACAACTATCACATGTTCAATTGTACATCACAGTTTCTTCATCATATTACATGGTAGCCACTTCCTTTGCCATTTCTTTAATTTCCTAAGTTACTCTCAAGGAAAACAGTTGTTAACCTCTAAATTCTTTGGTTTGTAATGTTCTGTATAATTCTGCAAAAGGAAGTAGCCGCCTTTTAAAGTTACAACCTTTTTCCAAACTAGAGGGTCATGTGAAAGACATTACAATAAATGCTAAATACAATGTTGGGGAAGATGAATACAAGAAGAATTGCAAAAAGAGGACCAAATTGTAAAGTAACTATAACGGTATCACTCCACAAATCCATTTCTGAACTATCTATATGAAAAACAATGATAACATAATTTTATATATTAGACCATAAATATACATTAAAATTTCTTCCGTAATCAGATTAATCAAACATCATATACCACCCGAGGTTACTTCTATACCAGGGCTTTCCAATTTCAAGCAACAGACCCTTTAACTGCTCAATTTGGTGGTCACTTTAGGGAGTTTCCCCAACCTGACCCATCTGATACTTTTTTCTGACACACTTATGAATTCGGAACCCTTCACGGAATAAAGCATGTTAATTCTGTTAAGGTTTCCGAATTCATAAGTGTGTCAAAGTGTGTCAGACGGGTCAGGTTATGGAAACTCCTGTCACTTCAGGCCCCATGCACTTGCCTAGTCATTTCATACACATGTATCCAAATGTAGTACTGTTTAAAAGTTAATTCAAACTATCTGTTATGAAATACATCTTTTTCAGTTGGGAACACAATTGCACCAAAAAGTGGGTTGCATAGACCAAATTTTATACATTTGCATATGAAGCTGTTCATCTTATTGAAACCATCTGATGGTGTAGTCAGGGACAAAGTTAGGTGACCTATTGCACATATACTTTGTCTCGTCTGAAGTATGAAGTGACGACGCGCGCGTATACCCAGTGCCGCCTTTCAGTTGCAGTGCGCTTGTGCTTTGCTTACGCGCGCGCTGAAAGTCGGTTCAATGTATACGCCCGCGTCGCTACTTCATACTTCGAGCTGGACAGAGTATAGGTCAAGGTTTGTCAATTACAGCAGTGCAGATAGTGATTGGTTTGAATGTGTAGTCAGGCCTCGATAAATCGCCTGTCCGATTGCCCGGTGCACTGAAAAATTCTCTCGGGCAATTAAAATGTTATACCACCCTGTCCTATCGGGCTAGTAGAATATTTTAGAAGAAAACTGGTTTACTTAAAATTTGTTAGCTCATATTTTGAATAAAATATGGTTTTGATATTAAATATGTAATACAACTTTGTACAATGAGGAATAGTTTAAGTAAAGAGGTTACAGGTTAAATTTTAAGGTCCCTGTAGGCTGTTCTGGATACTCATGGCCAATAGTTCATCAATAGTTCATCACAGTCCCCATGGAAGGCCTGGTATAATCATATCTTCACACTCAGTATAAATTTCAATGTAGTAAATGTTCATGACCACCAATACACATAATATGAAATACTAAATGGCTTGATTTGACAACCGAAAATTTGAGATGATGTAATACATGTAAATTTTTTAAAAAGTAAGCCAAGTTCGGGCAAGTGCTATTTGACCTGGGGTTTCCCGATCGGGCAAGCTGCCAGAAAAAAATTATTGGAGCCTGTGTGTAGTATGGGCAGGGCATATTCAAACAAGATGATTTAAATTTTATTTCAATATACAGGTTGCATGAGATCTCTCTGCAGGCTGCATCTATCCCATAGGCCAGGGGTTCTCAATTGTTTTAGATGAAGGGCCAGAGATTGCCGAACATATTTGAAAATTCCCTACTTGAGGGCCAAATACACCTGAATATCTTATGTTTCCCTTTATATATTTGAACAAGTAAAGGGTCAAAAATCAATGGCTGGCGGGCCGGATTTGGCCCGCTGGCCGCCTATTGAGAACCCCTGCCATAGACATTGGAAAGCCCTGTTCTATGCTGACTTGGATTGTTATGCCTTATCTTAAAATGATGACGATGTTGGTTTGTAATATATCCAATCTACTGGGTGCTCAAGACACTACTGCCAATTATCATTACGCTGCCATCGGGAAATCATCGCTTCATCTAGGTGGCAGCTGGCTAGGCACACAACCCTATCAGCACTTAGAGATTGTAATATCACCCATAACAGCTATGCAATTATCTTTTGGGTCAAAGAGGCAATTGAGACTACACCCACCAAGTTTCATAACCATACAACCATTTGTAGTTATTTGACCTTGGATGAACCCAAATGACCTTGAAATGACCTTCAAAATTTTCGGCACTGAATGTTAACCACACCCACCAAGTTTCATGCCAAACAGCAATTTGCAGTGATATGACCTCCGATGACCTAGATGACCGGGAAATGACCTTGAGCATCCCAATTCAAAATGACAACAAGTAACCTCGAGGTGAATAAGGCACTAACAGAATATATACATGATTATAATAATTATACAATTCATAGAAATCTATAAAAAGTACTCATGAATATAATACACCATCTATTACAATCCGGTATAAATTACAGAAAGCACATTTCACATGATTATATTAAGATCGCCCTTCCTAGTACTATAATTACATTATTAATAAAAAATGATATTTTTATTAAATTTATCTGGAAATGTGATATTAAAAAGTATACATCTGCATTGCTTTATGGTATTGAATTTACACTGAGCATGTTCAGTGGCATACCAACTGGTTATGGGGTGGGGAGGGATTTGGCTAGAAATTTTTGGAATGGAATTAACTTTGCACTTGTCCCAATTTTTGAGGGATTGCTACCAACTTAGGCCTGAATTTTGGCCAAATTAATATAAATTAGGCTAATATTTGCACGCTTTACATGTCTTTGGTCCCATTTAGTACTTACTGATCAGGTCACATGGAAGAACGAAGGAATTTTTGCTCCCCCCTAAATTGTCTTGGTACACCACTGAGCGTGTTTCTATTAGGCCTATGGTTATTTATATGATTAAAGGGATTAGCAGCGATTTACTAATCCGAAACAAAAAAATCATCAAAATTCATATTTTTATATTTTTGTTACTGGCATGGATATGCAAACATAACCTGCAAGTGGTTGGCTTGAAATCTGTGTATTAAAGACAAGGCAGTACTTTTTATCTGATTCTGTAATTTCTATACGTGCGTATCAAAATTCTGTCTTGAGATCAAAAAAGCCTTTCCCAGTGAATATCACAGATTTTCAGCGTGATATTGTGCATCATGATCAATACAGTTTGACCTCAAGCACAAACATTATTGATCTTTGTTTATTCTGTACTGGTCTAAACCACAATCAGCTGTTTAGTGCAGATTTTGAGACGCCGTCGCTGATGTCTATTTGCGGGAGACGGTACGGCAAATTTCCTCAAATACTTCATTTTTTTCACTATTTGGTGTTTTTTTCAACATGAAAGCAATTATATGGAATTGTACACACTTATCCCTGATTTATAACTTAAAATCATGCATTTCCACATTTTCTTCGATTCTCTCGGATTATCGCTGTTAATCCCTTTAACTTCAAGACCGGCCAGAGGAGAGAGTTGTTTCACTCCATTGGATTAACTGGTTAGAGCCAAAAGATGAAGACCCTGATAAAAAAATGCTGTAAGAAAGATCGTTTGAAGTGTAATCACAGAAAATACTACATTGGAGAGGCTACCTGACATGCAATTTTCTTGCATGATAACTTGCCAGAGAACAAAATATTCAATTAAGGCATAAAAACCTGCCGTAATTACTTAATACCATTCGCGCCTATTCTGTTCATGTAATTATGCCCAAGATCTTCCGACTGAAATGTCCTAAGCCATTATTGGTCATATTCTGGATGTGGCCCAATAGAAACTTGCTATTTGAATATATATTTTTTGCTGTACCTGATCAAAGTTAAATATTTTGATATAAGACTGCATACCTTGAATACATCATTTATATAATTATAATATTTGTTTAAATATATTTTTAAATAATTTAAAAATCACTAGTATAACAAGAATATCTTATCAAATAGTACTCTCAGAGATATTGCCAAAGTTGAAAAAAAAACTAACCTTGCTCATTAACATCATTGAGAGCATGAACTGTTGTTTATATCGATTATATGAGATTTTGACCACCACTTATGCTCCTGGAATATAAAATTGTGACAGCCATTCCAGAGTGGAGCTATTAATAATATTTATTTGAATTATTCATTATTTATCAATCCTTGCTGGTCTAAAAATAGTAGTTAGGTAGCTAACCTCATGATACAGTGGTCTGGAATCTCACTCCTTATTTTCAGGTTAGAGGGGAAAAATGCATAGTACAAAAAAGATTAGAAACACCAATAGCTGCACTTTGAGGTCAATAAGGAGACCTGCTCCTGGATCATGGTTGGTGGTCAATAACTCAAACATGCATTTACATCCAATGCAAAGCAAAGGGTATTTATAAACAACATTCACACCCAAAATCCTATTAATGAACCCTGTTCATACATACCCCAATATTCTATCATTTTTTATTTTATAGCACCACATACTGTATTGTTCTTAATAAACATTCCCTCAAAAAATCCCCTATTTTCACAGAAAAAACAATTCCATTTTCTGTTTCAGTATTTTTTCACCTAATACTCACTATTTTTCGCAAAATCACCTAAAATTCACCCAAATAACCCTCTTTTCACACTCCAGGGCATTTGTTAGGAACAATACAGTATTTTTAAAATCTGATCATTTCCCTCTAAAAACTTTCTTCACTGATTTTGATTGTTACACCATAGTCGGTCATGAATGTCATGAATATTTGATGTATTAATTATTTTTAATATTTGTTTACGACTGGCACAACAGCCAATCAGAAGTTGGAAGGACTGTTAATCGTGGGCATGTATAAACCTTGCATAATTAAAACGAAGAAATAAATATTCCTAGAATAATCCTATAAATCCTCTACACAATTTCTTCGTGGCTGATTGTCCAAAAAACGTAGGCTTCTTTAAAGTGGGTGACCCGATCAACAACCTCGTCATCTTGCTTACTCCATCAAAATTGAGATTTTGGTATCAGAAGAAAGTTCAAATTGTTCTCATTATCCCAGTGAAATTACAGATCCAGACACCTATTCCTTTTAATATTTAGAACAAAAATGTCTCCAAATTGTGGTCAACCACATTAATTAACTCACCATGTCCTATATATGGGCCAATTTAATGCACATTTTTGTTAACTACAATCCAAACAGGTGGACAGATTTAACTCAAAATTTGCAATCAGGTGTTTTTTGGTGATATGCTTCATAGGGAATATCATTGTATTAAAATTTGGACTATGATTGAGTCACCCATCTCTAAACAAGGTTTGGGCATCAAATTATTAATAATAATAATAATATCCTTTATACAGCACCTAATGCAGTGGGCCTCCAAGCACCTCACACAATGAAGATTATAAAATTGATTAAACAATAGATACAATTACAATAGATAAAAATTCTACATGAATACATAATAATCAAACACAATTAAATACAAATTTAACACAAAAATAACCAATAGGAATTCAATAATATGTGACTGAGATAAAAAGGAAAAATCAGTTGTCTCCATACTAAGAACATAAAAGGCGACTCACCTGAATTGTCAAACTGTGGGATCTTGATGCATGTACCCCACAGATCTGTCTTGGATTCAGATGCCTCTACCCAACTTACTGTGAATCTGGTGAAAAAAAACTGTCCTGGGCAACACAATTAGAGAATAAACGATAGGATTTGTGTTTTGCCTATCTAATATCATGTCATATTGGATGGGCAGTCCAATATTTTATTGGACTGTCCATCCAATATGACACGATTTTATTGGACTGTCCATCCAATATGACATGATATTAGATACGCAAAATAACAAATCCTTTACTCTCATTTTTATTTTTATCACCAAAATATTTTCTATTTCAATAACATAATTTTGTTAAAAAGGCAAAAATATTCACCCACTGTCAAAAATGAACCAACCCGTACTAGTTGTAAGCACTAATATAGTCTTATATTAGAAAGGCATCAACCAATGATATTGCGTGTTTGCTTGCTTAACCCCGCCCACTGAATAAGAATGGGGATAAGAAAACAGGGAAGAGAAATGTTCACAATCTCAGTGTTACTGACTACCTGCATTAATTTAGGAATGAACAGCTTGCGTGTCAGTGATATGGCACTTACAAAATGCATAATATTGTGATGTGAGTGGAACAAGGTCGTAAGTGCAATAGCTGCTATTTGTCAAATTCCCATCAAACATATACTATTATGCCAAGTCTTTGGTCAGTAGCTCTTGAAATGGTTCTGCAGGCGACACAGTCACCTGCAGAACCACTTCAAGAGCCACTGACTCAAGGAAAGAAAGATTTAAAGTCATCTTAATACATGGCAGCACACAGATGTAGCACATGGCAGCTATTGCATTTGACCTTGCACTATATTCAGGTTAGGCCATAAAATCACTTTATGTATATACAAAAGTGGTGAGGTGACATGACAATGCAGCAGAATTTTGAACCAAAATTAAAGGTGCAACGAGAGATTTTGAGGCACCCAAATATTGTGTCATAATAGTAATTTCATATAGAGTAGACACTCAATAGATTTCTTACCTTGTATTTTGCTACAGAAATGTCTTAAAAGAGAGAAAAAAGGTGATTTTGATTTGCTTACATTTCAATATAAAACAGGCTGAATTTCGTATTTGCTCCTATACGAAATTAGAAATTTCACAATTTTTGTACCAAAGAAACATTTCTCAGCTTAATCCTTTCAGATGGGGATATTTTTGATAGAAAGCTTTACACCAGTGCAAAAATCAGGATTTTCACATTTTTAGGAACACCTGTTATTTGAAATCTCTCGTTGCACCTTTAACCTCCTTGAGCACTACCTGCTTTTCTTTATACAACATTTCTGATTGGCTAGTTTCATTATATATTCACTTCAATAACCAGTTGGAATGCAGCTTCCAAATATTTCAGCTCTAGCTTCTTCAGTCCTTCCACCATTCTTACCATGTTGCTCATTGGCCCAAAAAATCACTTTGTATTTTGACCAATCAGGAATCACATAAGGGCCATTCTCCGATAAAGTGTTCAAAAACGATTTTTCGTGTCGCTCACAGTCATACCCAGTTTAAAGCCTGTTTTGCTCGTTAAAAATGAATGCTTTATTAATATAAATTATACTTAGGAGTTATGCTTTCAAAATGATCTGGGCTAGAAGTTGTAACCGGGCAAGAAAGTATCAAGCAATAAGGCTGATGATGCATAATTCTTGTTTTTTGCCATGTCGCCAGCCCAAATCCATTCTTTAAAATGTGTCCCTACTCGGTACACAAGTGCGCATATCACAGGTAACATGACATCTTTATCGGCCTCTATTATGCCCTAATTATAAAGTTCAAATCACGATAATATTGGATTATTAAAGTTTCGTAAGAGTTCTCTGAGAACATGTCGCCAATATTGCAAACAGATACGTTACCATAATTCAAATTGATACAAAATTGCCAAAAAATAGCGGTAGAAGAATGTTCCAATATGCGATAAATCAAGCACATGTATGTCAATGTTATATTATACATGTTTTGCTTAAAAATCTGGTTTTTAAGTAACAATTTCCAGGCCTGGTAATGAAAGAAATCCCTCATGTTATGTTCATACAGCGACAGATACGTTACCTACCTCCCGCGGTGCTCTTGCTAAACACTGTGACACATTAAGTCGAATACCACACCATGCTTTAGTATGATGGTAATAACTGATAAGATATAGAGATTAAGTCGGTAAAGCATGTACTTTTATAAAGAGCGGCACGATTTTGAAAAAGGCCGGCCAGATACGTTACCCAGATACGTTACTTTAGTGTTAACGTTAGGCAATATACTAAAAATCGGATATTTTTTTAAGATCACCCATGCATTGTTCCGTGTTCTGAAAATATTAAAGTTTACGATTTTTAATGATTTTCAGGAATTCATTAATGTTGATGGTCACTTTGTAGACCAAACGTGAACACTTTAACGAAGAATGGCCTATAAGTTCCATTGTGACCAATCAGCAGGTAGCACTCATGGGGTTAAGAAAAAAACTTGCTAAAATGTCAAAGTAACATCATTTTTATTTTATGCTTTGTAATGATTACTGCAAAATATTTCTATTGGCATTTCTGCAGATACTGTATGTACCTACTTCTATTGGTATGAAAGAGTACTTGAAATAATATCAAACAAAATTCCTCTGCTAAAATAGTTTTCTTCTATTCCCATCCCACCAAACTCGAGCTTAGGCCAAAAAAAGTTTGTTTCCAGTAAGTCGCCCTCATTTTGATTTTTGAGCCATTTTTAACCCCGCTTTTCGGTTATTTGATTTAGTGAGAAAATTTGCATTTTTCTAGACAAAAATGCCTCAGAGATAGTACATTTCAAGTGATCCCCAATCGATACTTTTGTTTTATAAACTAATAATTTGATTGTCAAATATGATTTGCATCAGTTTTAACTGGTGATTTGGCTGATTTGTGCCATTTCTGGGGAAAATCCTTTAAAAAAAAAAGCACATTTCCCATTTAGATTTTTGGACTCCCTACTGGAAAAAAAACTTTTTTTTTTGCCTTATCATCATTAGGGATTTCACTGAAGTGGTTTAAGCGCATAATTGACTTAAGTCCTGTCTCATGTAGGAATGTATTCTTTTTCACTGCTACTATAGTTTTCCTAAAATAGCCGGTCAAGGATGCAGCTGAAACCACCCTAGTCGAACCCTTAAAGCCCTCTTAATTTCCACCCCAAGACCTGAGTTTCTTTTGAAAGACCTCCCTTTAACAATCCACTTTTTATACACATCTTCCCTACCTTTCCCTTCCCCACAATACAAAATAATTTCTACTGGCATTTCTGTGGACAATGGATTTATGTACCTTCTATTGGTATGAAAGAGTACTGAACATTAAATTTTATCAAACAAAATTCCTTTGCTAGTGAACATAAAATGATATCAAACAACATTCCTTCCCTGTGATATATTTTTTACCCATACAACCAGCTCAAGATCAATTAACCCCCTATAAGCAAGCACTATTTTTTAGGCCAGAGGGTGTTTTGAGTCAATCCCACAATCCATCAGTTTTGGGAAATTTCACCTCAATAGGGTCATGTGATCACATAAAAATCCTATTCCTAACACATAAAACCCTACCTAACGATCAGTGGGTGCCCACAAAACCATTAGACTTAGGGGGAATTTTTTTCATGACTTAAAATGTTTGGGTTCGTAAACTGTGGAACACTTTCATTCATTAAGTAAGACATTGTTTAGTACAGTATGGTATAGGGACATTGCTATGCATCATGGGATTGATTCAAAACACCCTGTGGTTTGATGCATTTCTAGTGTGATTGCACTAAACAGCTCTCCTTAAAGGTGGGTGACACGATCGACAACCTTGTCCACCCACATTACTCCATCAAAATTGAGCAAGTTCATATTTTTCTCATTACCCAGTGAAATTTAATGACCAAGAAATGTTTCCTTTAATGTTATCAACAAAAATGTTTCCAAACGTGGTTGACTACATTAAAACCCTTTAAATATCATAAAACTGCCAAACCCCCAAATATCATATAAAATATCCCAGGGGAATTTTGTGAATATATAGGAAGTGAAATACCATATTGACCTTTTCAAAACAAAGTTACCAAACATGATGACCCAATAAGCATCCTAACGGGTCATCACACGCAAATGTTGGGTGCAGCATTTAAGCATATTTCGCCTCTGCATAATGCGCCACGTACAGATAGGTAATCTCTGTCCCACAATTTACATTGGGTCATATGAAAGAACATGGGGACACTTAAATTTCCTCTAAATATGGATCCAGTATAGAGAAGAAATACACTTGAATTTTTTTTATGAAAGTCCTTTCTGACTTCTCCCCTATATTTAAATAATCCACCCCTGCCTTCTCACTCCCCATAGCACACATTTGTTCCCTTCCCACACCAATATTTTTTCCTATTAATGCAAACCCTTCTCCAATTTGAAGAAACACTTAACGGTGGGTTATATTGATGACCTTTTAATTTTTAATGCTCCCATGGGTCTTTCTGCTTGGGGTCTACTGAAGAAGGCCTCTTGACTCTGGCATACGGTCCAATCTTGGGGTCAAAGATAAAATCCCAGACTACCTTGGCGAACGATGCATGAGTGGGAAGTGGGTCGTAGTATTCTGGCGCGATCTTTCGAATCTGAAACATGATTAAAAAGAGAGAGAAAATCACACATCACAAATCACTATAGTAGTAAATACTTCCTTGAGGGGCACCAAACATTTCATTTTGGTTTACTCTTTCCTGGTCATTAATTTGAGTATTACCTACACCACCCTCATTATATGCCTTTTGTGTAAAAAACATTTACAAAAGTGTCCAAAATATTAAAAAATACATCGGTCCGTCGCGGTTAGTGAATGATAGGCCTAGCATGACCTTTGACCTTGATATGTGACCTTGGACCTCATAAACAAATGAGGGTTAGCATATAAACTCCATAAAACAAGTTTGGTTGCAATTGAACTTCAACTTTTCAAATGAGGTCAATTTTACATTTTCATCCTATCTTACAACTTGACCTCACTTGACCTTGGTATGTGACCTTTGACCTCATCAACAAAGGAGGGATCCCATGTTGCACCTTTGATTCAAGTTTGGTCGCAATTGAACTTCAACTTTTCAAATGAGGTCAATTTTACATTTTCATCCTATCTTACAACTTGACCTCACATGACCTTTGACCTGGGTATGCGAACTTTGACCTCATCAACAAATGAGGGATCCCATGCTGCACCTATGAATCAAGTTTGGTTTAAATCCATCAAAGTATGTGGATATTACAGGCAAATGTTAACCCTTTTTCACAACAGACATCAACAACAGACATCAACAACAACAGACATCAACAACAGACAACAACAGTGGACAAAGTGATCCCTATGTGTCTTCCTGCTTAATAAGGCAGGCGACACAAAAATGGATAAGATTACTAAGATAAATCCCATTGAGCTCTCAAGGCTTGTCTGCATGAGAATACCTTAACAAGGGCTTAGTGTAAAATGCGAAAGCGGAAGCAAAAGCACAAACGCTATTGAATTCGGCAGCCTCAATGGAATAAACATGCAGTTTATTCCGTTGAGGCTGCTGAATTCACTAGCGCTTGCACTTTCACTTTCGTGTTTTACACCAAGCCTTCAATAGTACTCCCCTTTAGTGGTCAAGATGTGTGTACCTAGATGGATGGGTACCACACATTTACAGGCGGTGATATGGTATACCCATGCGGGTGAGTATGGCCACTCCATAGACATGTACTCTAACAGTACTTCAAGGGTACTCTTCTTGAGAATTTAGCTATGTAGCTTTATTGTGGGTGAGAGTAAAGCGGGATCCAAAATAACCAAAGGTGCCACTACCATTTGCCTTGATGCCCTAAAAAATTTGCTATTCTTTAACATGTAATGCCTTGATGCACTTTTAAAATTGGGCAAAATTGCCTTGCCTGCCTTAATTCTTATTTTGGAGCCTGGACTAAAATCAAAGTCAAATCCTTATGAAGTCCTGGAACTTTTAAACATTACTGCAGATACAGCAGTTAACTGCAGATATAGGATGTGTGCTTTAGAAAGTAACCACGTGGTGTACCCAGAATCGTCAGAGTGGGAGCGCAGTAAAGAGTTAACAACTGGCAAGTTATCGACAAGGAGACATAATTAATTCTCAGAACTCATTCGAGTAGCTTTATTATAGTATCAAGTGGGCGAGTGTATGTTATCCCTGACTATGTAAGTATAATAAGCCTACTTGGGTAAAGAGTTATGAGAACCAGTGTTGGTTGATAACATGAAGTAAATTAACTCTGCTTCGCGCCCGAGCTCTGCTGATCATAGATACGCCACTGAGGTAACCTGAAAACCCTAGCTAAGACCCTGGTCACAAATCACTTGATTTGAGATGTTTAAACTCTGTCACTTACCAGTGGAAGTTTATGTCCTGGAATATTTGGGAAATCGTGGTGCTCCATATGGTACCCAACATTGAAAGCAATGTAGTTGTATGGTCCATAGTATGAGTAGGTCTCGTGGCCCTCCTCAAATAGGTAGTGCTCAGAGATGAAATGTCCTGCTAAGGGATGCAAGCCCATGGTGATCAAACTTCCTATGAGGAGATACAGGTAGCCCTTCAGGCTGCAGAAGTAAATGACGGCTGCATTGAACACCAGCTGGACTGCGAAGTTGATGAATTCCAGTTTGCAGGGAGTCTTAGGGCGCTTGAAGAAGGTCGGAAGGCGTAGAACAAGGGCTGGAGGATCATCCAGATGGTTTTGGTGAGAGGATTGCGAAACAGGTAGCCTTCCCACTCGGAAGGAACATCTGGATCCAGAGCATCTTCACCCTGTTTTAAAGATATTGAAGAGCGTTTATTAGGAACTATACGGTACTTGACATGAACATGGACATCACACCCTTTGTTTCTATTCTATTACTGTATAAAAAACAGTAAAAGCATAAAACAAGTTTCAAAGCATTATATTAGACTTAAGTGTTCAAATTCATATGTGAAAAATTGCTGCCGACATGGGGCGGAAGCTTCTTCCACAATGAAGCACCGTCTGTTTACCAGGTATGATGTTCCAAGGGGTATGACAAGTGTTACATAATTGGTTACGAGTATTTTGGGAGTGAATAGTGGAAGGAAAGGTAAAATAGTAATGATAAGGAGGATTAGTTTGAAGATGTTTAAAGGAGAAAAATATGTTTGCTCCATCTTTTACTTGATTTATCCCAGCAAAGTTCCTTCATCCAGGCCTTGTCTTTTGAGGCGTGCGAGTGTGATAGCACACCATCACACACCTAAAATGGTCTTAAGGTGTGCGGTTTTCAGCACACCTAAATCTGGTAAAATAATACACAATTTGATACAAAATGCACACCTACAGCACACCTGACACATCTTCAGAAGTGCTATTTTTAGCACAGTAGGCATTTTTAAAAGACAAGGCCTGTTCATCATTTCCCAAATAGGTATGTGAATATCAGCAGAAAGAAGTATACTGGCAAGTTTATTTTGAAGGATTTGGAGAGATTAGAGAATTGCTAAGTTCAAAGTTGCAGTTCAACCAAATAGGACTGTAGTATTCAAAGTGTGGAAAAATTACGACACTGGCAAATAAATTAAAGGTGCGTGTTCCGATCGTCTTTGGGAATTTGAGCCCTCAAATCCATTTCATTCCCAAGATATAAACAAAAAACCACCGATTTAGTGGTTAACCAAACAATATTAGCACAGTAATGAGTAGGGCTTTGCAACATGCATTATTGCATCTATCATCAAAACTGCAAGTTAGTTTCGCACGGTACTTGATGGGGTGTATGTGCAAGTGCCAGGTTCTCATATCAAGTAGAGAACATAATACACATAAATCGGAACAAGCACCTTTAAGATTAGCTGCAGGGAAATAAAATTTAACCATGGAATAACACCGTGCATTTAGAAACTTCAATATGATTATACCAAGATAAGTTTGCATCAAAAATGACTCCCAAGTACTTAAATTTGTCTCTAGTTCTGACAATTTTCCAAGCCGTGTTTTGTACCAAAATTCAAGTACTTGGTTTTCTTAATGCTTAAGATAAGCTTATAATAACAATGGATCCAAGATTGATCCTTGAAGAATGCCAATGTTAACATGTCTAAAATCAGAATGAGCGGAATTTACTGTAACAGATTGAGTTCTACCACAAACGATATGATGTGAACCATAGAGTGACTGCGGTGACAAACCATATTTTCTAGTTTTTGAAGTAGAAGGTTGTGATTTCGTGCCAGGCTTTGACTTACCCGCGGTGCACACAGCAACAGTGCATGTAACTTTCTCTCTGTGCATGTAAATTTTTGTATCCTGCATTGCATGCACGTGTGCATATTGAATGTTTGTGAATACCATAAAATGTGCCATTTTAAGCTTAAATAGAAAGTCATTGAATGCGTGAAATGGATAAAATTTTGAAAAGGCCATTAACCCTTGTGCATGTAATTTTCAGCATTGTTCATGTAAATTTGTGAAGTTACATGCAAACTGGCGCATGTAATTCTAATTGTAATTCGAAGCCTGTACAGGCCAACTGCTTTTTTAAGATCAAGGAATAATGCACCCTGATTCATCTTCTTAGAATATTGTCCGAAACACTGGTGTAAGTGGTAGTAGTAGAATGCTTATGTCTAAAACCAGACTGGCATGAATTTAAAATATTATACAGTCCAAAAATGGTAAAGCTGGTTGTGAAAAGCATGTTCTATAATTTTTGATAGAATTGGCATCTAGTGATGACACTGGTATATTAAATCCAGGTGGAATTGGGCTAGGTTCTTTATGGAGAAAGAGGCCAAAATGAGGTAAAGGGTGATTTTTTTGGTCAAAAATTTATGGGTCTAGCAATGCTACAAAGCATGCTGTAAACATTTGAAAATAAATTGAATTGGTAAAGACTATTTTTTTTTGACAAGACATTTCTATTCCTTTAATTTTTTTTCTTTATTATTTTCTTTATTTTTGGGCTTTTTCTCATTTCTAACATTTGGAATTCAAATTTCAAATTCCATTTACTTCAGACTTCAGTTAGGCATGATCAATTGAGATGGAAAAACACTGCAAATCAAAGAGTATGTTTGATATTTTACAATAACCTCAAATTCCATCTCCACCCAAATTAGGTCCTGATATAACCACTATAACAGGACGGCCCATATTGTTTAACTTTACTACTTAACTTTACTTTAATTTTGCCGAAATTTTACTTTAATTTTGCCGCCCCCAATTTAGGCTTAAATTGGTCGAAATTCCATGAAGGAGAGTGGAGGAAAAATGCATATTTTTGGTCCTTATCGTCCCACTTTTTCGGCCAAGGGGGCAACTTCCCCACTTGCCCCCCAGCATTTGGGTTTCTGAGGGGTAAATACCCCACAGGCAAGCATCAACAATTGGGTCCCGAGGGGTAAATGTCCCAACAGGCAAGCATCAGCATTGGTCCCCTAGGGTAATGTCCCAACAGGCAAGCATCAGCACTTGGTCCCTGAGGGGTAATTGTTCCACAGGCCAGAATCAGCACTTGGTTCCCTGAGGTGTAATGCCCCACAGGCAAGCATCAGCACGTGGGTCCCTGAGGGGTAAATGCCCCACAGGCAAGCAACAACCCTGGGTCCCTGAGGGGTAATGTCCCACAGGCAGCATCAGCACTTGTGTCCCCTGTAACTCGTTCGGCGGGGACACAAAGTAAATCTGAGGTTTTTCAGCATTAATACAGGAATTTCCGCTTTAAAGGCAAAATCTGTGCACATAACGTGCCATTTTCTCCTGAAGTGTCTAATTAGTGCTGATTCAAAGTCAAATACATCTAAAGAGTGTGGACTCAACCCCCCCCCCCCCCCCAAACATTCTCAGTTTTGGTTTGGGTAGGGGACAAATGGTTATGTCCAGGGGAGAAGAGATACTGTAGAGATCTATCTGCATCTCTATACCAGAATGTAGAATTGGGGCCCAAGGTTTTACAGGTGCTTGTTTCGATTTGTTGTCTATCTCGTGTTCTCTACTTGATTATGAGAGTCCTGACACTTGTACACACCATCAAGTACAAGGTGGGAACAAATTCTTTGCTGTTCTTAATGCTAGACGTATTATGCATAGTGCACCAACCCCACTGCTCTAATTTTTATGGTTAACCCTTAAAATGGTAGTTTGTTTTATCTGTATCTTTAAATTATGGATTTGAAAGCCTTGACAATTTCAAGACGACATGAGAAAACTACGGGCTTTCATCTGATTATCAAATTGATACTTCTTCCGTTTAAATCAGGGGTCCCAAAGAAGTCAACAAGTCACCTTAACCCAAATTTACCAATTTAAGAAAGTGGCTCAGATTTGATAAAATTTCCCACACATTTTCAGAACCTTTGGAAAAACACCCCATTTCTTCCTTTACCAAAATTGCAGGCAAAAAGAGTCATCCATATAGCTTGAAATGATGAGTTAGATCATATTTGCGGGATTCCCCGTATTAACAAAATTTGCGTTTGAGTACTCCCCGGAACCAATGCCTTGTTAATGACTTTTCATCATCTTGCCCCACTTTCACCAGACTAATTTTTGGCAAGTTCCCAGACTGTATTTTTAGCAAATTAGTAATTTACCCAATGACCTTTTTCAATTTGCCCGACAGCATTAACTACCGACCGACACATAAACTAAAAAGGTGTGGCTAGTTCTAATTCGAACCTAACTTTACTTAAATTGTATGATAACTCTATGAGAGAATCCATTTAGCTCTCTTAATCCCACAATAGCTTATCAGATATCGCCAAGGTCTTACCTGATATCGATGATGATCATGGTGATAACCTCCTAAAAGAAACAGATATCGGAACTTCCCAATGCAGCAATTCTCCCTATAAACCCATCCAACGATTCCAGGTGGGTTTTGGCCATGACCATACGCCGAGGTTGTGTCCTATTTCGTGTATGGCTAAAGTCATGGAATGATTGACCACACCACCGAAGCAATACCCCACGGATATGGTTCGTCCCCAGATTCGTTGTAATAGGTAGGGCTTCAAGGAATTGTACCTGGCGCCACCCCATAGCAGGACGATTTTGGCCATGTATGTGTCAGGCCCATCCTCCCTCTTAATCTCCGGTAGTTTTCTGTTGATAAATAATGAATTTAAACAGCATAAAATAATGCCACCCCCTATCCAGTGGTCCTGGGTCCCGATGATGTAGAGTAGATCCTGTATATTTATATGCGGGAGTGTGCAGTGATTCACTATCGGCAAAGCAATTGATTGCCAGTTGGCAGGCATCAACACGATTGTTCGATTTACCCCTTACTAAACGCAGGCGATTCAATCGTGAAGGTAACTTTTGAAACGAAACATGCATAAAATTTTGGCCCTCAATCAGAAACATACCTCAAAATTGATGTCAATAAGAAATAAATGCATACAATTTGGGCCTCAATCAGAAACATATACCGTACCTCTAAATTGAGTCAATAGAACATAAGGCAATGACACCAATCTTCTTTGTCTGTATAGTGGAGGTGCCTATGTAAAATTTGGTGTGAAGTTCATGTTATTGTGGCAACCACTATAAACATATACTACTGGGTCGACTATTCTGGAAAACGATTTGCCATTTTTCGTTAACCTTAGTGACCTTAACGCAAGGTCAAAGGTCAAAATGTCATACATCGTCCAAAGTACATCGCCTTGGTACCAAATGTGGCAAATTTCACAAGGAACATTGTAAATGAGATTAATTTGTTATTGACCTTTCTTTCTTGTTATATGCAAATTAACCTAATTAGAGGACAATAATATGTTCATAAAAGTGCCTTTCTGCAGACCCCAGTCCTATATCAAGCAATAGTTAGGCCTCAAGTTTTTGCACAATGCAGTAATCTGAAACACTCTATTGAATGTAGAATGAACATACACAACCCCATCTTTCTTGCTATTAAGACCAATGGGTATAGTAAAGTAAACCAAGTATGTTTTTATAAAAAGGTCAGAGAAAATGATCGATGCTAACTTACCAATTTCAGGAATGATTCGTCGTAATTCCGGGAAATAACCAAAGCGCACTTCAGAGGGACAAAAGTATATACTAGTTATATTTAGTGCGAGTCACCTGTTTGATGTTGGGAGGGGGGGCGGGGAGTAGGAACACTAGCTTTATACATTTATGCCAAAACAGAGACCCATATACCACAGATGCAACTTTGGGGCCAATTTAACAAAATTTGCCGTTTCCTCAAAAGTTTGACATTTTAAGCAAATGGACAATTTGCTTAAGATTGAAGAAATTGACTAATTTCCTAACAATTTTTAGAAAAAATTGACTAATTTCCAACAAAAATGAGAAAATTGTGAAAAAGACCCATGCTATACCAAAATTGGCATGGAAAAAAAGGTATTTGATATACCAGAAGTAAAATTGAGACACGGTCTGTGGCAAGTCCCCGATGGTGAATTTGTGTGAAATCCCCCGGCCTATACCAACCCCATGCCACCATAGCTGCTCTTAATGCCCATTTGTAGGTAAACCTAATTGTGTTACACAGTTTGTAAAATGTGACAAGACAAAATTGTGATTTTCTCATTTCTATGATGCTTTATCCTTTTCAACCATAGAAAAGGAATAGTCTTAGTCTAACTCAAGATGAAGTTAGAGTCATTCCTACCCAACCCCCATCATAGCTGCATATTACTGCCCTGTTTTTAAGTAAACTGGATGGTACACAGGTGAGTTAAAAATGTTCCAGACAAAATTGCAATTTTCGCCAAAAAATGTGCTATCCACATGGAAACATAGCTAAGATTCATAGATGTTAATATTCTTGTCCAAACAACACGTTTCCTAAATTAGCTTTTTTTTTCTTTGACAAACCTGTTTTCATTGAACATGGATCATTATTTCCATGGTCTGTATGCAATAACCCGTCAAGATAATATAACCACTTGGCATGCCATATGCTGAGTAAGGCCCTGAGGATTCCACGCTTATCATGTGTTATAATTGTTCATCACCACATTATCATTACATATCTGGAAATCATTCACAGACTCTTGTGGAATGTTAAGATTGATGGGTTCACTCATAGTTATATGACGTAGTATAGCAGAGTTCTCTAAGTATGTAGCGCATTGGGCTGTGCCCAGAATTGGGCAATGTTTGCTTTAGCTGGAAGATGTCATTAAAGACAGAAAGTCTTTTTGATGCCAAAAGGACTAAGACGGAAGACCAATTTTAAACTCTGTGCAGAATGCCAGTAGTCCTAACGTGATGATCTACTGTCACAGAACCTAAATCAAATTATACACTAAGCCTTTTGAGTTTTGCTCGTGTACGTGGGCACGGACAGTATGGAAATGGAGAATATCCTGAGATCAGCAGTGGTTGCCATCGCACCCCCACACAAACACACACACAAATCCCACTCGTCCCAAAAGGGGCAAACGGTCCACCTTTTTGATGATTTGTCCATAAAATGGTCAAAGTGTAGACTGTTAATGAGGAAGGACGATCATCAAACCTATCTGCACAGCAGAGGTAGGCCAACTCCAAAGTGGTCAAGGACTTCAAGTATCATAGGGTCTATGCCGACAGCAAGAAAAGACTTTCCTGTTCACGCAAAGACAAGCTTGGAATGCCTGCAATAAAACTACACCATTATGGCAATCTGGTATCTCCAATGAAACCAAGCTGAAATTCTTTAGAGCCTATGTAGAGAGTATATGTTATAGGATCTGAGGACCTGGACCATGAAGAGCGTGCTACAGGATAGACTGGATGGCACCTACACCAGCTTCCTTATGCGAGTACAAAACATTAGATCCTGGCGCGAGCACAAGTCCAAAGCACAGATATATGGAAGATAATCCTCCAAATTTCATCTTTCTGTTGCCCAACGCCGTGCACGATTGCCGGTCACTGTCATCGTGCGATTTGGCCAAGTAGTCCAGACGTCACATGTTGGAAAGTACCATGCAAAAACAGGGGTCGTCGGCCCCTTAATACATGATGTGATTGCTCGAGACACCAGCCAGGATCCATCTGACATCCCCAACCTATGACAAACAGGGACATGGCGCACATGGTGAACAGCATCTCGGCTGCGGCGTTAGATAGATGTAGAGACATTTTGACAAGAATAAGCCCCACTTTTAGTGATGAAATGATTCAAAGGGGACCATTTTAGGGGGTTAGTTGCTTTTACAAGAGTCCCCATTTTCAAAGTCCCGCCCCCCTAAACAAGGGAGTTTCAAAAAATACCACATACAAGTAGAAGTAATTTGATTGGTCAAAAGCACCCCAACAAGATGGGTAAGTGTAAAATCAGGCCTCGACCAATTATATTTTATCGCGTGCCTGCTCGGCAACCTATATAGAATAACTGTTTGCCTGAGCCAGTGAAGAACATGACCGAAAATTACCGCGATTCTCAGCGGGAAATAAGGGACGCTACTGCTATAGACTGAAGCTCCGTATCAGCCAGATGGTGGTCTGAACTGCTGTACCGCAGAAAAAAAACATGATTATAAATACGGTCCGGGAATTCCCCAAAGTCAGTCTAAGGATTCAATACTGATCTTTCATGACTTTTCAGTCTCATGGACCACAGGTAATACATCACCCACGTTAATTTCTGATCACAAATTGAATACCAGTGAAATTGTTTTAAACCTGAGTTCTAAAACATTTGTTTTGTGTCAAGTATCATGGCGTGGGCCACGCCGTCAGGGGTCGCCGTCGGCTTTTCAAGCTAAAAGATGTAGTTGTTCAGCAATAAAAAAAATGATTTATTTATCTAGATTTCACCCCCCCCCCCAATCTATGTTGAGTATTTCTTAATGATTTTTTTTAAATAATTCGACTAATTACCTTGTGATTTTGTTTACTTGCAATTAACATAGGAATGGAAGCTATGTTCACCTTGTGTTTGGTTCGATCCATTTAATACATGGGGCGAGGAATGCTTTAATTGTCAAGTAGGTCCGTCCCGGCCATATGAAACGAGTAATTGTATGTTAAATATATTGAAAGATTTGTGATGACTAGGAAAATACACAGAAAAGAAAATATGAATAAAGGATTTCTTCGATGTGGTTTTTATTCCACAGAATTGAAGGGGTCATAAAGGGGTTTGAGTATGAGAGAGTAACCCGGCATGTGCATCAACTTTGTCACAAAGTTTTAGATTGCGAAATAATATGTGGTGGGCCAAGACGTTGACCTGGGAGGCGGGCTGGGGAAGCAATATCGAACGAACATCACCTTGAGCTGTTGTGGAAATGGTGCAAAGGGGCATTCCCAGATGGTCTGTCGACGTTGTGTAAGATTAATGCCTTTTAATTTTGTGTTCCTTTATTCATGGAAATGGTACAAAGTAAAACTTTAAAGGAATTGGTCAAGTAACGGAATATGCGTCAAGTAATACTTTATGATTTAATATAGTGACTTTGGGAGTAAAGTCAGTAAACCATAAAACCATTAGCTGATATTTGGACTTGCTCGAACGGGCACGACTACCAAAAGTTTTACTTGCCCGAAAAAAATCTACTTGACCCCGGGCTTTCGGGCAGGCGATTTGTCGCGGACTGTGTAAAATCCTACCCTAGTAAGTTTGGCAATAACCTAAACCTCCTCCCTCCCACTTACACCAAATCCCTCACAAAAAGGGGCAAAAAGTTCCAATTTGTTGATTTTGTTCATTAAAATGGTCCAAAAGTATAGAGAAATTTGACAAGAAAGTCAGCTTTTTAGTGATGAGATGTTCAAAAAGGACCATTTTTCGGGGGGGGGGGGGGGGTCAGTCGCTTTTACCATAAAGTCAACATTTTCAAAGTCTTTCACCCCCTAAACAAGGAGTGCAAAACGTATACTGCAAAAAAGTACAAAGTACTTTTTATCGGTCCAAAAAAACACCCCTAACAGAGTCTGGTAGTGTAAAATCCTATACCCATAATAAGTATTGGCCACGTTGACCCCTAGCAAGTAGAAATTTGTTTCTTTGTGGCTTATATGAATAGCTCATTACACCAACAATGATCCGAATGAACAAAAACTCAGACTTCCCAAATGGTACCCTAATGTAACTTAAAGTGTGAAAAGTACACCTTTTCTTCCATATAGATTTCAACGTTTTGCTATCCTTTTTAACATTACGTATTTTGAATTACGTGCACAATCTTGAAAAAATACCTTTACGTGTTCTTTGGTCGCGCATGATATCCCATTGCCAATGACCGGTGGACCCCCCCCCACCCCCGGTTCTGGATGGAAAAAGAATAATTAAAACATCCCCAACTGAAAAGTATACTTTTAACACTTACTGTGCTCAAGTGCCGAGAATCTCGAGTAATAATGTGGCAGGTATTATAAAATGGTGCTTGGATGTGCATTAGAGGTGTTAAAAAACTTCACACATGTGACTGAGACTGAAAAGAAACTAGTATACTAATTTTATCTGTAGTCCAAATGTGGTTGGTTCACAATAATATAACAATTCATTCCATGGATTTGGAATATATAGACTACATCACCCATTTTCTCTTGCACAGTGTCATAAAACAAATTGGTTTTCTTACTTACCATTGGGACGTAAATAGCAGTATTTGGGGTTTTTGGTAGGTTAATAACATTGTTGCAAACATTATGAGGTCTAACTCTTGCATTGGACAGGACGCAACATGATGCATTATTAATTGTCTCTAATTAGCTTATTGAATTTATAAACAAGAAAACAAAAGCTCAAGTAAACAAAATAAAGATAAATACATATTCCTGTGAAATTTGCCACATTTGGCATACCAAGGTCGATATAATTTGGACAATGTATGACCGCTTGACCTTTGACCTCATGTCAAAGGTCAATAAGGTCAACGGAAAAAATGGCAACATTGCTTTTCGATGTCAGGACCCAGTAGAATACGTTTATAGGGGTTGCCAACAATTAACTGAACTTCATAAATTACTCTCTGGAGAAACCTAGGCCCGCACTAGTTAGAGGCACCCTCCCGCAACCACCACCAGTATTGCACTGTATGTATATGAACAGATAAGTAAATTTATCCAAAGTTTGTCCTTGTTTAACGAGGGTGGCTGGAGCGAGTGGCCTAGCACGGTTAGGTGCTTGGCCTATGGACGCATATTTGCCCTCAGGGTTCCGGGTTCGGTCCACGGTTGGGGTCGGGCGGCTGCGGGATTTTTTCGGGTTTACTGTCGGTTTGGGTTTGATCTGTTTGTGCAGCTATGATTGGATACAGAATACCGCTC